>WNWK01010716.1:0-68757 GCA_009830355.1 Cherax destructor | reverse complement strand
GACAATACGAAAATGACATAGCATCGAAAGTCAAGTCTGACCTGAAGCTGTTGTATAGCCACATCAGAAGGAAAACGATAGTCAAGGACCAGGCAGTCAGATTGAGGAAGGAAGGTGGGGGAGTTCACAAGAAACGACCAAGAGGTATGTGAGGAGCTCAACATGAGATATAAAGAAGTATTTACAGTGGAGACAGGAAGGACTCCAGGAATTCAGAATAGGGAGGTACACCAACAAGTGCTGGATGAAATACACACAACCGAGGAGGAGGTGAAGAAGCTGATATGTGACCTTGATACCTCAAAGGCAGTGGGACCAGACAACATCTCTCGTGGGTCCTTAGAGAGAGAGCAGAGATGCTGTGTGTGCCACTAACAAAAATCTTAAACACATCCATTGAAACTGGGCAACTACCGGAGGTGTGGAAAATGGCAAATGTAGTCTCAATTTTTAAGAAAGGAGACAGATACGAGGCGTTAAACTACAGACCTGTGTCACTGACGTGTAGAGTATGCAAAGTTATGGAGATCATCAGGAGGAGGGTGGTGGAGCACCTAGAAAGACACAAGCTTATAAACGACAACCAGCACGGTTTCAGGGAAGGAAAATCCTGTGTCACAAACCTACTGGAGTTTTATGACAAGGTAACAGAAGTAAGAGATGAGAGAGAGGGGTGGATAGATTGCATTTTCTTGGACTGCAAGAAGGCCTTCAACACAGTTCTTCACAAAAGATTAATGCAAAAGCTAGAGGATCAGGCACACATAACAGGAGAGGCACTGCAATGGATCAGAGAATATCTGACAGGGAGACAACAACAATGTGTCAGAGGGGGCGCATGTGACGAGCGGGGTTCCACAGGGGTCAGTCCTAGGACCTGTGCTGTTTTTGGAATATGTGAATGACATAACGGAAGGGATAGACTCAGAAGTGTCCCTGTTTTCAGACGATGTGAAGTTAAAGGGAAATTAAATCGGTCGAGGATCAGGCAGGACTACAAAGAGACCTGGACAGGATACAAGCCTGGTCCAGCAACTGGCTCCTTGAATTTAACCCCGCCAAATGCAGTCATGAGTATCGGGGAAGGACAAAGAAGACCGCAGACAGAGTATAGTCTAGGTGGCCAAAGGCTACAAACCTCACTCAAGGAAAAAGATCTTGGGGTGAGTATAATACCGAGCACATCTCCTGAGTCGCACTTAAATCAGATAACTGCTGCAGCATATGGGCGTCTGGCAAACCTAAGAATAGCGTTCCGATACCTCAGTAAGGAATCGTTCAAGAATCTGTACACCATATACGTCAGGCCCATACTGGAGTATGCAGCACCAGTTTGGAATCCACACCTGGTCAAGCACATCAGAAATTAGAGAAAGTGCAAAGGTTTGCAACCAGACTAGTTCCAGAGCTAAGGGAATTGTCCTATGAAGAAAGGTTAAGGGAAATCGGCCTGACGACACTGGAGGATAGGAGGGTCAGGGAAGACATGATAACGACATATAAAATACGGCGAGGAATTGACAAAGTGGACAAAGACAAGATGTTCCAGAGATGGCAGGAAACATACATAGTTTTAAGACGAGGTTTGATAAAGCTCATGGAGCAGGGAGAGAGAGGACCCAGTAGCAATCAGTGAAGAGGCGGGGCCATGAGCTATGAATCGACCCCTGCAACCACAAATAGTTGAGTACAAATAGGTGAGTACACACACACACACACACACACACACACACACACACACACACACACAGAGTCACACACTTTACGACTGAGAAAAAATGAGAACGTTGTGACACGGAAATGATAATGTGTAATAGTTTGGTTTTACAAAGCAGCGCAGCGGGGAGCCTGAGGCGAGCCTCGCGGGGATGTGGTAAGATCATATGTAACACTGGCTTCTGTCACAAGCGCCTCAGTCACATGTTGCTCTTTGCCAATAGAGAGAACATGACGGTGCATGAACACACAGCGGTAATCAAGAGCAGAAGCCACCTTCACCGTGGACAGGATCATTTGCGTTCATCACAACACCAGTTTGGGGTCACGAGACATTTTGGTATCCGACCCTTGATGGGTTCACCCAGTTCTGAAGGTGAATGTTCCTCTGGTCAAGTGAGAGGAGCCACGTATGCTATATAATGCCCAGTAACTCTCACTCAGTAAGTTATTTTGCTCAAACTTAGCCCAGCAGTCATGGTGAGCTCAGAATAAGATAACTGGTTGTTGTATGCATCAGAGCAGTGTGTGACATGGAGATGTGGGTGTCGCTCACTCTATCAGTACACCTCGCGTCGTAGCGACGGTCCATAGCTGCTGGGTTAAGCCCTGGCTTTATTTCTACGACTAAGAAGACTCCTCTCCAGCGCTATTCTTCGTCTGTCCCGTCTTCCCCGCTTATCCCATTGGGATCTTACCTGCACTTGTTCGTTCGTTCGTTCGCGGCGGTCCAGAGAAGTGATCTCTATCTTAATACAACAGAATTATGTAAAATTGTACCTACCACTGCCGTCTTGGCTACATTTGTACATATGCTTCTGTACAGTGCTCGAGATTTTTTTCTTATTTCTATGAAGTTACGACTCAAGCCTACGACCATAACCTCTTAAGCAATGTCAAGAATTTGACTACCACGGTAGCAATAGCTACTTGTTTACTATAAGTACGGGTGGAGGGAGTGTCCTCTCGTGCGGATCCTAACACAAGACACTGGGCACATATGTGAAAATTTCATTAAATTCTTGACTGTTTGCAGCGGCCTCACATGGCAGTTTATTTTTTTGCGTGAAAACTCGAAATTTACCCCAAGTTAAATCTTTTCCCTTGATATGAGGGAGCTGAGTAGCCAGTGAGGCGTATCTGACCGAATTTTTGGGGACTTCTGATTGGCATACCATACTTTTGCCTGCACAAAGTATTAACTGAAAAAATTATATCTATGAGAATTTGCTAAGTCTGAATTTATATACTGACTAATCTAATTTTAGTTAAAGGAAAACTCTTTTAAGAAAGGTTATAATTTCCGTCCCTGGAAATTTTCACATAGTTGTTTTTTCTTTGGACACAGTTCTGGTTATTAGCTATTTCTGGTATATTGAAATGCAGCCAAATACAGTATAAGAACAGGTGCTTAGTTAACCATTTCGACAGTTTGTGGTAACCGAAGTTATAATTCTTTCAATTTCACTAAAGTGGCAGCCTTTTTTGAGTGTTTTAGCTAAATCATACGAGTGGATAAGTTCTTGGTTATAAATTATTTTCTATTTTTTAATTCTTTATTGACCAATATTAACCACAGAGGTTCACCTCAGAATAGCGTTTTTCACTTTAGTAAATGCATAGTGCTATCTTATAAAGAAGAATTTAATAGAAACAAAATTCTTCAGTCAACGGATGGGCATAAATGTAGCATTCAGATGAGCAGATAATATCGAAAGATTAATAATCAAGACGAAACTCAAATACAACATGGACGTAGGTGTGAATATCGTCTTCCACGTAAACAACGTCTTTAGAGCTTTCGTAGATACAACAGGAATAAATCCGAATTAATATAATATATTTACGACCATTGAAGGAAAGTTTGGGTAGCGACATGCATGCATGCAGGCACCTTCACTCTGGTGCCATATAGTAACTATCGACACCGTTACCATGCAGGGATCGTTGTTAGTAATGCCCAACAACGTGATAGTCTCAATTCATAGGTTTTATGCTGTGTTGGACGTACAAGTCACCTCGGTTTAAGACCTGTTTTTTGTTAAAGAGAAGCTAGTTTATTATACTCGTAACGCCTTACAGGTGATATCTGCTCGAGGCCAGTGTACAGGGCAGTGCACACACTGCATCATGTAGCGAACAGTACCTAGTGTAGTGTGCAGCACACGTTGTATTGAGCATCAGTGTATTAGACATCATGCACTGCACTGTGCACCATAGAAATAAAGTCAATACGTCTCCACCACTTGTGTAGTGTTGTGCCTGGGGCGTGAAGTACCAGACTTCGATGTTGAGGTTCGGGAGTTCGATTCCATCAGGAAGAACTTAGCTGCAGGAATGTTTCTCACTGATATCTTCGTACTGAGGTGTGCAACATCTCCCAACACGTTCTTTCTACTAATATACCTTCAGTATATGTACAGTTTGCATATATTTTAAAGCTGTTTTCATGAAGAAGCCTAGTCCTGATATAAGACACGTAGAGCTTTATCCAATCATGTTTCGCTCTATTTGCAGCTTTATAAAGTCAAGTTTCTCTGTAAACCATACCACGGGTGGGGTTCGAACCCGCTGGCCCAGTGGCTTACGCGACGGTCTGGAGTTTTGAGACTTTCTGACCGCGGGTTCGAACCCCACCCGTGGTATGGTTTGTTTGCAATCGTGTCATTACGATTTCGTGAGTCATGTTTCTGTCTGTTTAGAGCTTTATCAAGTCGTAGCTCAATAAATACTATCCACCATTATTACCTCTTTTCCATTCTGTCTCACTGTCAATACTCTGTCCTCCAATGACAGTAAAACTCAGCTTTATATAAAGCGACACGATATTCCAGTAAAAGCTTTTTCTGCTTCCTGTGTCTTTTCTTCACTATCGTGTTGGGTAAGTTATTTGACTAATAAGACCCATATGGGTATCTTTATTGCCGTAATGATTCGCCTGCACGACAAGCTTGACGGACTGACCTCAAAACAAGTACTTCTCTCTACAGTATTACATTCTCCTGTATTTTGACTGGAGAAACCTGTTGTGCAGGCAGAAACCTTCCCCAGCACTGAAGGTACCCCAGTGTTGCACATGTGTCTTGCTTATCAACTTGTGGGTATTTTACATCGCCAGTAATAAGTACATATGTGTTACGTCCTGATCCAGTGTCGTTTTGTTTTGCAGCGTGTAGTGTCCGTGGTGGCGGTGGTCCTGATGGTGGTTGTAGGGGCTATTGCTGCTCCAGGCTTCAAAAAGGGAGGCTATGGCGGTGGCGGAGGAGGCTACGGGAAACTTCATTACGTGTTTGTGCCTATCATCACTCCTGTGCATTACGTACATGGTGGCGGATATGGTGGCGGATATGGTGGAGGATATGGTGGCGGATATGGTGGCGGATACGGCGGAGGATTCGGTGGTGGATACGGGGGAGGTGGATATGGCGGTGGATTTGGTGGAGGTGGATTTGGCGGATTTGGTGGAGGTGGATTTGGCGGCGGAGGATATGGAGGATACGGAGGTAAGTTCCACTGATTTATCTTGCTCATGTGTGTGTATGTATGTGTACTCACCTAATTGTACTCCCCTAATTGTGGCTCAGGGTCGAATTACAGCTCCTGGCCCCGCCTCTTCACTGGTCACAACTAGGTCCACTCTCCCTGGTCCATGAACCTTATCATACCTCTTCTTGATGCTATATATGGATCCTGCCTCCACTACATCACTCCCCAGATTATTCCACTTCCTGACAACTCTATGACTGAAGAAATACTTCCTAACATCCCTGTGACTCACCTGAGTCTTCAACTTCCAGTTGTGACCCTTGTTGCTGTGTCCCATCTCTGGAACATCCTGTCTCTGTCCACCTTGGCAGTCCCTCTCAGTATTTTATATGTCTTTATCATGTCCCCTTCTCTCCTGTCTTTCAGTGTCGTCAGGTCGATTACTTAACCATTCCTCGTAGGACATGCCCCTTAGCTCCGGGACAAGTCTCGTTGCAAACCTTCGCACCTTCTCTAATTTCTTGACGTGCTTGGCCAGGTGTGGGTTACAAATTGATGCTGCACACTCCAGTATGGGCCTGACGTACACTGTATACAGAGTCCTGAACGATTCCTTACTGAGGTGTCGGAACGCTAGTCTTAGGTTTGCCAGTAGCCCATATGCTGCAGCAGTTATTTGGCTGATGTGCGCCTCAGGAGATGTGCTCGGTATTATAATCACCCCAAGATCCTTTTCCTTGAATGAGGTTTGCAGTCTTTGGCCTCCTAGACTGTACTCTGTCTGCGGTCCTCTTTGCCCTTCCCCGATCTTCATGACTTTCCATTTGGTGGGGTTAAACTCTAGGAGCCAGTTGTTGGACCAGGCTTGCAGCCTGTTCAGATCCCTTTGTAGTCCTGGCTGATCCTCGTCCGATTGAATTCTCCTCATTAGCTTCACATTGCAAACAGGGACACTTCTGAGTCTATCCCTTCCGTCATGTCATTCACATACACCAGAAACAGCACCGGTCCGAGGACCGACCCCTGTCGAAACCCACTCATCACAGGCGCAAAGTCCGACACCTCGTCACGTACAATGACTCGCTGTTGTCTTCCTGTCAGGTATTCTCTGATCTATTGCAGGGCCTTCCCTGTTATACCTGCCTGGTCCTCCAACTTCTGTACTAATCTCTTGTGTGAAACTGTGTCAAAAGCCTTCTTACAGTCCAATAAAACCCAATCTACCCACCCCCCTCTCTCTCTCTTGCCTTACTGCCGTCACCTTGTCATAGAACTCTAGTAGGTTTGTGACACTGGATTTCCTCTCACTGAAACCGTGCTGGTTGTCGGGAATAAGCTTATTCCTTTCTAAGTACTCCACCACTCTTCTGATAATCTTCTTGATGTGTGTGTGTTATAGGTATGTCCGTCTCTCTCTCTCTCTCTCTCTCTCTCTCTCTCTCTCTCTCTCTATCTCCCATACGCTTTGCGTATGATTAGGTGTACACCATCACCAGCCACTCCCACACACATATCACCTCTCATTATGACACAGTTTGACCCCATGTTGAAAGTTCTTTGACCAGCCCTCTCTCTCCCCTCCCACCACACACACACACACACACACACACACACACACACACACACACACACTGGTGGCTAAAGCTCTCGCTTCACGCACGGAGGGCTCGGGTTCGATTCCCGGCGGGGCGGAAACATTTCGAAGTGTTTCCTTACACACACACACACACAGCACTTCTTCAGCCATAGAGTAGTTAGGAAGTGGAATAGTCTAGCGAACGATATAGTGGAGGCGGGAACCATACATAGTTTTAAGACAAGGTATGATAAAGCTCATGGAGCAGGGAGAGCAGAGACCCAGTAGCGGACAGCGAAGAGGCGGGGCCAGGAGCTGAGTCTCGACCCCTGTAACCACAATTAGGTGAGTACACACACACACACACACACACACACACACAACACATACAACAGGCCTAGTGTCTAATCGACATGTGCCTCGACAAAATGGTAACTAACACACACATTCCACCTACACGCTGCGACAGTTCTCTAATGAAAGTGGTTCTCTGCGCTGCTAGCGACGGAGCTCCTAGTGTGGGGTCATTAGTCTGATGCATTGTGAGGCACCAGCCACGAGTGTTCATAAGAAGACACGAAACAACACAAACTGTCGGTGTGTGTGTGTGTGTGTGTGTGTGTGTGTGTGTGTGTGTGTGTGTGTGTGTGTGTGTGTGTGTGTGTTGTGTGTGTGTGTGTGTGTGTGTGTGTGTGTGTGTGTGTGCTGAGTAATGTTTAGTGAGTGGTATTAGTGATGGGTGTGGGAGTCGGCGAGTATAGTAAGAGGGTGTAGTGAGTGGGTGAGTATAGCGAGTGAGGTGTAGTGAGTGGGTGAGTATAGTGAGAGTATAGTGAATACGTGAGTATAGTGAGTGAGAGGGGGTAGTGAGTGGGTGAGTGAGAGGGTGAATGTTATTATTTTCAGTAAGAAATGGTAAGTTTTTAGTTGTGACTCACTGAGTGGGTCACACCTACCCAGTCCTTATGTCACATCTGTCACACTTCTTGCACTGTGTCACACCTGTTACATTCGTCCCTGTGTCACACCTGTTACATTCGTTCCTGTGTCACCTGTTACATTCGTCTCTGTCTCACACCTCTCACATTCGTCCCTGTGTCACACCTCTCACATTTGACCATGTGTCATACTTCTTACATTTGTCCCTTTGTCACACCTGCTACATTCGTCCCTGTGTCACACCTGTCACACCTCTTGAACTGTGTCACACCTGTCACACTCCTTGAACTGTGTCACACTTGCAACACTCCTTGCACTGTGTCACACTTGTCACACTCCTTGCACTGTGTCACACTTGTCACACTCCTTGAACAGTGTCACACTTCTCACACTCCTTGCACAGTGTCACACTTCTCACACTCCTTGAACAGTGTCACACTTCTCACACTCCTTGAACAGTGTCACACTTCTCACACTCCTTGAACTGTGTCACACTTGTCACACTCCTTGAACTGTGTCACACTTGCCACACTCCTTGAACTGTGTCACACTTGTCACACTCCTTGAACTGTGTCACACTTGTCACACTCCTTGAACTGTGTCACACTTGTCACACTCCTTGAACTGTGTCGGGTACAGTGATGTATTATGTGTCTACACTATCGTCTACTGTGCGGTGAGACAAGTGTACACATCTACTTTATCAATTTCTCAAATTCTACGTTAGAGAGGAACAGTTTTAAAAGCAACAGTCTTACGTAAGTTAGGAGATGTATTATTTGATCGTTTCTTCAGAAAGTCTTTGTTATCAGTAGTTTCATTTGAAATTTACAAGATGTTTATATCTGTTACTTTTCCTGATCATTGTATCTCTTAGCTTCACCTGATACCCCCCTCTCCTGATACTCGCACCTGATACTCTCACCTGATACTCTCACCTGATACTCTAACCTGATACTCTCACTTGATACTGTTCTGTGTTTGTTAGTCATAAGGAGAATGGCAAGAATGTGAGGGAAATGAGTGAGGTATGAGAGGGCGGTGCTAGAGGTTGTGGGTAGACAGGAAGACACGAAGGAAAACTTAAGTAGCTGGACCATTTTGTGAGGCTTTCAAGAGAGTAGTTTCTGTCACATAGTGACCAGTGTTTTCACTTACTTTGACGTAATTTATAATCACCTTAGTTTTCACAAATAAAAAAATTATATATATATGTATATATATATATATATATATATATATATATATATATATATATATATATATATATATATATATATATATATATATATATATATATATATGTATATAATCTATTATATTATGGCAAGACTTTAGTTGTTGCTAATAAATAAAAAAATTCTTCTTGCTCAATATATCTAAAGTGAAGGTTTGAGGAGAAAGCAGAATAGACTTGTTTTTTCTTCATATGAAGATCGAGAGAGGAGTTACCTCTAGTCTTTGAAGTAAAGGTTAATAATGACTACGCAAAATATATTTTTTTAGGTTTATTTCAGATATTGTTTTTCACCTTATTGCATAGTTTGCTCAACCGAAGAAATAATAGAGTAGTTGTGTTGTAGAATGTTCGGGAAATTTTCCAGAGCATATTTACTCAGCAATTTAAGGGGCATTGATTAAATGTAATGTTATAGGTGTGTCCGTCTCTCTCTCTCTCTCCCATACGCTTTGCGTATGATCAGGTGTACACAATCACCAGCCACTCCCACACACATCATCTCTCATTATGACACAGTTTGACCCCATGTTGAAAGTTCTTTGACCAGCCCTCTCTCTCTCCCCTCCCACCACACACACACGCACACACACACACACACACACACACACACACAGGCCTAGTGTCTAATCGACATGTGCCTAGGACAAAATGGTAACTAACACACACACACACACACACACACACACACATTCCACCTACACGCTGCGACAGTTCTCTAATGAAAGTGGTTCTCTGCGCTGCTAGCGACGGAGCTCCTAGTGTGGGGTCATTAGTCTGATGCATTGTGAGGCACCAGCCACGAGTGTTCATAAGAAGACAAGAAACAACACAAACTGTCAGTAGAACAAAGTTTCGTTCGAAGGAGAACATTTATAATGATAAACCTTGAGCGATATTTTATTATAATGAAGACTTACGTTGTTTCACGTGTCTTCATATCTACCCATCCTCTTATTATCTCTTATATCTGTCGACTTCACGCCACCAGTCAAAAATAATTTTGAACCGAAAAAGGTAATCGAAGTAAACTCTCGACGTACATATACACTGAGATATATACACCCATTATGTATATAATAAATACGCACTGTATTAATATTATTTCATGTATAATACTCTTCATCCACATAAAGGTATTTAATTCTCCTCGTATGACATCCTCTGTTTTTTTAACAAAACTGGATACATCAGCAGTGTGCTGCTACCTTATTCCATATGATAATTACATAGTGGATAGAAAAGATAATATGTTCTACAAATATTATCTTTCTATTGACTTTAATAATAATATTAATAATCTTTTACAGGCAGAATAAAGAATTACTATAGAGTTTATGCTAGGAAATATTGCTGCCATTGATTTATAACTAGGTATTGCACGCTGAGAGCTAGTTCTATATCTTGAAAGCTAACTTTGTATGTTGAGAGCTAGTTCTAGAAATTACAAGTTCGTTCTCTATATTGTAATTTAGTTCTATATGATTTCGGCTACACAAATAACCCGCACACTTACAAGACTGAAAATTACGCTGACGTTTCGGTCCGACTCGGACCAATAACTAGTCACCGAAACGTCGCCATAAGTTTCACTCTCTTAAGTCAAGGTTATTTGTATTGTTCCAGTCAAGTTATTGTGCATTTACATTCTTAAAAAAAAAAATCATGTTTTACACTACTTTTCCACAGCTTCTAAACGTCTGGCAAGTAATGTATCCCCGCAGCTGCAGCTGCAGCAGCAGCAGCAGCAGCTGCAGCAGCAGCAGCAGCTGCAGCAGTAGCAGCAGCCATGTGTCAGTGCAACAGTAACTGCTGTACGACTCTGTGTTATGCATTCCTGTGTAACTGCAACAGTGTTTTCTATATTTGCAGGTTACGGGAAATAAACGGATACACAGACTTGACCTACTGATTCTATGTAACGACTTAGATAAATACATAATACAAAAGTGACTTCAGATGATTTTTCCTTATCCTAACGTATATATGTATTCTATTCTATTCTATTCTATATGATCTGCCGGTATGGATCCCGGCGGTCTCTTCCAATTTGGCGACCCGGCATCTGCTCCCCTGTAGGGAAGTGTCATGTATCGACGTTAAAGGTACATTGTGGCATTCCTTTGGTGGAAGAGGGTCCTCTCGAATCTAGTATATATATATATATATATATATATATATATATATATATATATATATATATATAATGATATATATAATTATATATATATAAATATATATATATATATATAAAATTTTCTCTTACACGTTTAAAGACCTAGAGCTAGTATTCAACTCCCCCTGTGGTTCTTTTCCATTCTGTGTCGCTTGTTCACTATCCTTGCATAATATATATGCAGAGCTCGTCACGGCATTATGCCGGGTGAGCTCCTTGGCATAATGCCGTGACGAAAATCAAAGTCCTACCATATAGAGAGTCTTTTTTCGTCAGTGCATTCTGCTGGGTAGCAGCCGTTAGCATGATGTCACGGCCTGCCGCCACACTCCACAGTGACTTCTCAGTGCTCACGTGGCTGCCATGGTGAGAGGAAGTTTTGCACTTTTGTCTCTCATCCGCCCCATCTTTTGTCCAGTGTTCCCTTTGGTTTTGGGGCTATACATCTTTGATTATGGGTAAAAGGAAGTCTTTAACACCTGAAACTATAGCTCAAATCATAGGGCTTCACAAAGCTGGGCACCAGACGAAAGAAATAGTGGAGAATGTTAGTGTGTGTGAATGTTCAGGCATTGTACTTTCCACCTCCTGGTCTCAAGTCTGGCTAACCGGTTTCCCTGAAACCCTTCACAGAATATTACCCTGCCCACACTCCAACAGCTCATCAAGTCCCAAAACTCATTCGTCTCCATTCACTTCTATCTAACATGTTCACACATGCCTGTTGTACGCCCATGCCCCTTGCACACAAAATCTTTTACCCCTCTCCCTCCATCCTTTCCCAGGATGACTCCTACCCCCCTCCCCTCCACTACAGATTTGTACTCCCTCCAAGTTATTCTATTTTGCTCCATACTCTCTAAATGACCACACCTCCTCCTAATTTTCACACTACAAATTCTCTGCATAATATTTACACCACACATTGCCCTTAGACACAACATCTCCACTGCCTCCAGCTGCCTTCTTGCTGCAGCATTTACAACCCATGCTTAATACCCATATAAGAGTGTTGGTACCACTATACTCTCGTATATTCTCTTCTTTGCCTCCATGGATAACATTCTTTGTCTCCACAGATTCCTCAATGTACCACCCACCTTTTTTCCTTTATCAATTCTATGGTTTACCTCATTCATAAACCCATCCGCTGACAAGTCTACTCCCAAATATTTGAACACATTCACTTCACTTCTTCCAAACTCCCTCCCAGGAGTAAATTTTGTAATTATCTCATAATATGTCTTATTCTCCGGCATAATTAGTGTAGTTTGGGTTCTTTTCTTTTCAGAAGAGTTTGCTATCAACTACTGGCAACAATCAAGCTGTGATGTTACCCTGCAACTCTCGTCAGTGCTACAACAGCTGTTGTTCTGTAAGGCTATCCCTGCATGCGTGCTCAGTGAGTGAATGTAATTTCGCCAAATTCTCCTCTTTAATGCATTATTACTGCTGGAATTTATGATGGATGTTATACCTAAGATGTATGCAAATATTGCAGCTCTTAGAAAACATGCTGATTTGAATATCAGACAGATCGCCGAAAATTTGAGCCTAGCAAAGTCAACTGTTGGTCGGATTCCGAAGAAATCTGACGACACTGGTGATTGTGGATCACGGTGTCTAGGAAGATGTGGAAGAAAACGCAGGACAACGATGGCAAGGTTATGAGAAATAGTGTGAAGTATCCCAAGAAAACCAACAAAGCTCCACACAGAGATTTGGCTTCAGCTGGCGTAAATATTGATTCTTTAACTGTTCAACGAAGGCTCATTGAAGTTGGCAGAACTGCCAGAAAGCTGGTAAAGAAACAATTATTGACTGCTGCTATGAAGAAAAAAACGGCTGTGGTGGACACTCGATCATAAGTGATGGACGACAGATTAATGGAGAAGAGCTATATTTTCAGATGAGGCGCATTTTGAAGTACATGGTACAGATCAGTGATACTGACACGGAGCAAAGGCAGACCTCTTCGGAATGGACACATTCAACAAGCGCCAAAATACCCACCTAAGAAGATGTTTTGGGGTAGTTTTACCGCTAAAGGCTCTGGACTGCTTGTTATTGTTAAGGGAACGATGAACAATGACAAATACAAGGCAATCCTGGTAACTCATTTGCTTCCAATTGTGGATAGAGACTCTTAATGAAGAAGGCAGTTTCCAGCAGAATCTTGCTCCATGCCACACTTCCTGCTGATACTTGAAGAGAGTGTACGATGAATGTTCTAAATTGTCTTGGAAACTCTATGGGAAATAGCCAAACGCAGGATCGCGAAATACTATTGTTCAAATGTATTGAAGCTAACTGCTGCTCATATTAGGACCTGGTACCACGACGTGTGGTGTGTGGGTGTGTGTGTGTGTGTGTGTGTGTGTGTGTGTGTGTGTGTGTGTGTGTGTGTGTGTGTGTGTGTGTGCGTGCGTGCGTGCAGAACAACCACAGGGTAAAAATAGTGAATTCCAAGCGTTTTCGTGATTTCTCACATTCTCAAGGAACTGTAAAAATAAAAGATCAACAGGAAGACATATAAGGACGAGACTACACCTCACGGTTACTTTACAACACCTGACATTTTATGATGATGTAGGTGAAACACAGCTTATATTCTACCCAAGAATTAACAGTTTAACTTGTCTAATGTATCATTACATTCTTCCCAAATTTTATTAATTATAAATGAACCCAATTTGTATATACTAAAAGCAATATTCATATCATTTTTTCAAAATTATTTTTTATGAGACTTGATTCTATTATATTCGTGTCGACCATAGACTTGTTAGATACAACTTTCTCAGTCTTTTGAAAATCAATTGGATGGTTAAAATCTCTCACATGAATAAACAGATCATTAGAATCTCGTCCACTTTTATTGCTATATTTATGTTGTTTTAATCTTAGTTCAAGACTTTTATCAGTTTGACCGTAATAAACTTTATCACATATTTTACAAGGAATCTTATAGACACATCCGTCAGCATTTCTAAGAGATTCTTTTATCAAAAGTTTTTTACTGTATCAAGATTTTTAAATAAAACTTTGATAATAAAATTTCTAAGTAGAGAAAACATAACAACTAAGTTTTTATGGTAAGAGAGAACCAACATATTTTTAATTGATTAAGGTTAGTTGTCCCTTTTTGGATTGTAAATATTTCTAGCAATTCTAAAAGTCATCAGTTAAGTTTCTTGGGTATTTTAGATCTAATATATATATATATATATATATATATATATATATATATATATATATATATATATATATATATATATATATATATATATACATTCAATGCGTAATTAACGACTGTCGGTAAAAAAAAAAAAAATAAACCCAAGATAAGTCGTAGTGGACTACTATCAATGAATGAACATAAGAATGGACAGGGACTTGAACCGTGGTCCAAGCATATAGCAGGCCCATCGCTGTAGCCACTCAGTCATAATGCTTGCAAATAGGATTTTTTATTACACTCAGCACTTCTGTGACATGTGTGTGTAAGCGGCACCAACTCTGACACTACTCTCTCATCCCTCAACACAATAATCCATAAATCCAAGATAAGTCGTAATGAAGTTTACGCAGCCTAATAATAATGAAAATCTTCCATTCAGCAAAACATGCCAGTGTTTAAAGTTTACACCCGATTAGAAGAAACATTATCCAGTTATTGCTCAGACTCCATTGATTTCAGATTTTATAGCTGCTATAATATTGACAAATTCGTCCCAACAGAGCCTTAACATATAGTGTCATCCTCCAGATAAACATATTCAAAATATTTCACGAAAAATAATACCACTTCATTTTGAGAATATAATTGGTAAATTGACACCTGCAGTACTTGATCCAGTTATATTTCTAACTTTTCTTCTAACTTTAATACAGTGTTGAAAGTTTGAAGACTACCAGAAGAGGCTTTCTCAAGTTATCGCCCGGAAATGAGAAGCAAGAATGATCTATATAAAACTAATTTCCATGAAGCGTTCCCTTGGTAAATTAGACACACATGCAACACTTGGGTATCTTTATTGAGGAAACGTTTCGCCACACAGTGGCTTCATCAGTCCATACAAAGGAGAATCGTGAAGAACAGAAGGAGTTTGAGGTGGTCAGTCCCTCAACCTTGAGTCGATGTTGTCACGATTCTCCTTTGTATTGGACTGATGAAGCCACTGTGTGGCGAAACGTTTCCCAAAAAGATACCCAAGTGTTGCATGTGTGTCTAATTTACCAACTCGTCGGTTCTCTGAACCATTCATTTACAAGCGTTCCCTTCTTACAATACACCAACATGGAAAATTTGAAGCCGATCATACGAGACGTTCTTCAGTTATAAACGAAAATCTTGGATGAAGAAAAAACAAATCATGTAACCATTGGTTGGTACCTGATTGTCTAGTTCTATTACAACCTGGTATTGATACATCGGTGATACAAAACAGATGTATCAGTTCCAGGTACTACAGCTAATTTTAATGATACAATATATTAATAAATAAGTTTCACGAGTTTCTGATCACATAAAAGGGAAAAACTGAGACAGAATAAATATTGCAGTGAACAACTAAATGTGATCTGGTAGCACTAATTTGGCAGTAGAGTGAGTCAGCATTAGTTATTAGACTGAACCAACGTTGTTCACCGGATTCATACAAGTTTCAATGGATTCTCGTTAATTAAAATGAATTTAAGAATAAATATAGGAATGCACTGCAGATGAGTCGAGTAAATTGTAAAACAACTTTAATGGGACATCCTCCAGCTCCTGAGAAACTATAGGACATCTATAATATATTTTAATATAATGATATACAGTATGTGTGTTTCTGTTAAATTTAAAAAATCCATTATAATGAAGGTGGTTAATGAAGAAAATACTGAAGCGGCATCAGAAAGAAAACTTAGTTTCTTTACTCAAACACCTTTGCCGAGTGTTCAGTAGAGTTCCGCCCGGCCACGTAGCTGGGTACGTGCACTCACATCTCCCTTCCGCCCGGCCACGTAGCTGGGTACGTGCACTCACATCTCCCTTCCGCCCGGCCACGTAGCTGGGTACGTGCACTCACATCTCCCTTCCGCCCGGCCACGTAGCTGGGTACGTGCACTCACATCTCCCTTCCGCCCGGCCACGTAGCTGGGTACGTGCACTCACATCTCCCTTCCGCCCGGCCACGTAGCTGGGTACGTGCACTCACATCTCCCTTCCGCCCGGCCACGTAGCTGGGTACGTGCACTCACATCTCCCTTCCGCCCGGCCACGTAGCTGGGTACGTGCACTCACATCTCCCTTCCGCCCGGCCACGTAGCTGGGTACGTGCACTCACATCTCCCTTCCGCCCGGCCACGTAGCTGGGTACGTGCACTCACATCTCCCTTCCGCCCGGCCACGTAGCTGGGTACGTGCACTCACATCTCCCTTCCGCCCGGCCACGTAGCTGGGTACGTGCACTCACATCTCCCTTCCGCCCGGCCACGTAGCTGGGTACGTGCACTCACATCTCTCTTCCGCCCGGCCACGTAGCTGGGTACGTGCACTCACATCTACCTTCCGCCCGGCCACGTAGCTGGGTACGTGCACTCAAATCTCCCTTCCGCCCGGCCACGTAGCTGGGTACGTGCACTCACATCTCCCTTCCGCCCGGCCACGTAGCTGGGTACGTGCACTCACATCTCCCTTCCGCCCGGCCACGTAGCTGGGTACGTGCACTCACATCTCCCTTCCGCCCGGCCACGTAGCTGGGTACGTGCACTCACATCTCCCTTCCGCCCGGCCACGTAGCTGGGTACGTGCACTCACATCTCCCTTCCGCCCGGCCACGTAGCTGGGTACGTGCACTCACATCTCCCTTCCGCCCGGCCACGTAGCTGGGTACGTGCACTCACATCTCCCTTCCGCCCGGCCACGTAGCTGGGTACGTGCTCTCACATCTCCCTTGTCGCAGTTCACAGATTCCAACCTAAACCATTCATTACAGCATCATTTTTATTCTGATGAAACACAAGAGTTTACGTCCAAGTTCTACAGATGAAAGTGGCTAAATTCTGCTTTACTTCTCTTGTGCTGAATATTCAGACTTTTTAAATAAATAAAAAAAATAATCTAAATAAGGGGGTAGGACAGAGATTTTGAATGTCAGGAACACCTCGAAAAGCACAGACTGGAGATTTTGGTGTCTCTGATTGTGGTAGTTCAGTTTGCAACTTGTGGGATCAGTGAGGCATCTGGGTGTCTACCTTTATTCTTCATTGTCATTTGTTGGACACATCCACCAAACTGCAAAATCTTTCAGTTTTTACATTCGTAATCTCTATGCAGTCAGAAAATATATGAAAAAGCAGAGTGCCTTTGTCCTTATCCGCGCATTCTGTCTCTAGAATTATTTTTTGCAATCCTTTGACGCTTTATCTAACTGTTTGCTAAACAAGACTTGAGTCTGTACTGAATCGTGGAGGTAGAATGGTATTCTGGCTTCCAACTGAGGTTCCCACGAGTACCTCCTTCCATGAAGTGCAAGGCTCCCTACCAAGGCAAGAAATGAATTTACACTCCGTGTAATAACATTTATAACTATTAAGTTTAATGAACTGACGTGTCTTGCTGGTATGACTACTTTTTACATAAGACTCGGGAATGATTCTGCGAATTACTGTGGACCATCTCAGACTGACTGAGCTTCGTAATGTTGGGTAAAAATCATTACCAGAAAGAGCGTTTTCTTACGAAGCTCGGAGAGTGTTCAACAGGTTGTCAGTCAATGTTAAGAATCAGGAACCTGTTAGTGCTTTCAAGTCTCAGTGGAAACACATGTATTTACCACCAGAGCTTACGATCCTGATCATAATGCTCTCATTCTTGAATATAAACTTCAGTATTTCTTCATAGTTGTTGCATTTATGGCTTGGTATGTGGACGCTTGGGAATTTCTTGAAAGAAAAGGCAGTCAACAGTGATGAACACTTGTCAGTGCTGAGAGACAACTATCTTACTGCCAATAAAACACATAAAAGTAATTGACTAGATTTCGACCCTGGATATCCCAGGAAGATACTCATGACAGCTTTGATCATTCTTCACATATTCTTATATTTACATACGTTTCAGAGTCTCAAATTCCACCATCAGTGCTAAAATAACAAATGAGGAAGTTACCGTGCAGAATAGTTGGTTTACATCTACAATATATTATATTTAAAATCAGTCTTTCATCAAAATTCTAACTCATGTGACACACTAACAAAATATTGGCTGACCTAACCTATCTAATACAGAATTAAAGCACACGCTTCAAAGTGACTAGCATGTGAACAACTGTCCAAATATAGTGGAGTTGTTTAGCTGAGGCTTCATTCTCACTATATACAAGGCTTCAGAGTTGCTGAGGTCAAGTGTCTGTGGTGCTGGTCACAACTGTGATGTGCCTAGAGAAACCAGGGTGCTTGGTTAAGTCACAATGCTCTTTAATTGCAGAGTAAGAGGATTTAGACATGGAAAGACCAGTACGGAAAGGTCTGTCCATACGCTCCGAGATGCGCTGTATTGAAGTCCCGTGCGGTATTACCTGCAGGGTGTTCCGGGGGTCAACGCCCCCGCGGCCCAGTCCTTGACCAGGCCTACCTACGTATCGAGCACACGTCTTAAACACTTAAATCTAAAACACTGGACTTGAGGTCACAGGGCAGAGCGCCACACTCAATAAAATAGTGTTAATATTATATTAATTAGTGAACGCAAAATGAAAGTTAATCAGTGGAAAGGAATTCTTCAGTACATTGCGCAATTCTTCAAGAATGGAAATGGGCACATTGTAAATTTTGCATATGGGATTTTTTTTTTTTTTTTCAAATTTAATTAAGCAAAAAATTGAGATGATGGCACCTTGAAGGTGACCCAGTCATCCTCCAAGGTGGAACTCAAAAATCCACCACCAGGATCACCACATATGAAATTATTCGAAATCTGCCTGTGTGTTTAATTTCATATACATACATTAAATATGACATAGATAATATCTGCAACGTTACCTGTGAGTGATACCTGTGACATCTGTGATTCCTGTGAGTGACTTCTGTGCGTGATACCAGTGAGTGATACCAGTGAGTGATACCAATGAGTGATACCATTGAGTGATACCAGTGAGTAATACCAGTGAGTGATACCAGTGAGTGTTACCAATGAGTAATACCAGTGAGTGTTACCAGTGAGTGTTACCAGTGAGTGATAACAGTGAGTGTTACCAGTGAGTGTTACCAGTGAGTGTTACCAGTGAGTGTTACCAGTGAGTGTTACCAGTGAGTGTTACCAGTGAGTATTACCAGTGAGTGTTACCAGTGAGTGTTACCAGTGAGTGTTACCAGTGAGTGTTACCAGTGAGTGATAACAGTGAGTGTTACCAGTGAGTGTTACCAGTGAGTGATACCAGTGAGTGTTACCAGTGAGTGTTACCAGTGAGTGATACCAGTGAGTGTTATCAGTGAGTGTTACCAGTGAGTGATACCAGTGAGTGTTACCAGTGAGTGTTACCAGTGAGTGTTACCAGTGAGTGTTACCAGTGAGTGATACCAGTGTTACCAGTGAGTGATACCAGTGTTACCAGTGAGTGATACCAGTGAGTGTTACCAGTGAGTGATACCAGTGTTACCAGTGAGTGATACCAGTGAGTGATACCAGTGTTACCAGTGAGTGTTACCAGTGAGTGTTACCAGTGAGTGATAACAGTGAGTGTTACCAGTGAGGGTTACCAGTGAGTGATACCAGTGAGTGTTACCAGTGAGTGTTACCAGTGAGTGTTACCAGTGAGTGTTACCAGTGAGTGATACCAGTGAGTGTTACCAGTGAGTGTTACCAGTGAGTGATACCAGTGAGTGTTACAAGTGAGGGATACCAGTGAGTGTTACCACTGAGTGTTACCAGTGAGTGTTACCAGTAAGTGATACCAGTGAGTGTTACCAGTGAGTGTTACCAGTGAGTGTTACCAGTGAGTGATACCAGTGTTACCAGTGAGTGATATCAGTGTTACCAGTGAGTGATACCAGTGAGTGATACCAGTGAGTGATACCAGTGAGTGATACCAGTGTTACCAGTGAGTGTTACCAGTGAGTGTTACCATCGAGTGATACCAGTGAGTGTTACCACTGAGTGTTACCAGTGAGTGTTACCAGTGAGTGTTACCAGTGAGTGTTACCAGTGAGTGTTACCAGTGAGTGATACCAGTGTTACCAGTGAGTGATACCAGTGTTACCAGTGAGTGATACCAGTGAGTGATACCAGTGTTACCAGTGAGTGATACCAGTGAGTGTTACCAGTGAGTGATACCAGTGAGTGTTACCAGTGAGTGATACCAGTGAGTGTTACCACTGAGTGTTACCAGTGAGTGTTACCAGTGAGTGTTACCAGTGAGTGTTACCAGTGAGTGTTACCAGTGAGTGATACCAGTGAGTGTTACCAGTGAGTGTTACCAATGAGTGTTACCAGTGAGTGATACCAGTGTTACCAGTGAGTGATACCAGTGAGTGATACCAGTGTTTCAAGTGAGTGATACCAGTGTTTCAAGTGAGTGATACCAGTGTTACCAGTGAGTGATACCAGTGAGTGATACCAGTGAGTGATACCAGTGAGTGATACCAGTGAGTGATACCAGTGAGTGATACCAGTGAGTGATACCAGTGTTACCAGTGAGTGTTACCAGTGAGTGTTACCATCGAGTGATACCAGTGTTACCAGTGAGTGATACCAATGTTACCAGTGAGTGATACCAGTGAGTGATACCAGTGAGTGTTACCAGTGAGTGTTACCAGTGAGTGTTACCAGTGAGTGTTACCAGTGAGTGTTACCAGTGAGTGTTACCAGTGAGTGTTACCAATGAGTGTTACCAGTGAGTGATACCAGTGTTACCAGTGAGTGATACCAGTGTTACCAGTGAGTGATACCAGTGAATATCACCAGTGAGTGATACCAGTGTTACCAGTGAGTGTTACCAGTAAGTGATACCAGTGAGTGATACCAGTGTTACCAGTGAGTGAAACCAGTGAGTGATACCAGTGTTACCAGTGAGTGAAACCAGTGAGTGATACCAGTGTTACCAGTGAGTGTTACCAGTGAGTGATACCAGTGTTACCAGTGAGTGATACTAGTGTTACCAGTGAGTGATACCAGTGAGTGATACTAGTGTTACCAGTGAGTGATACCAGTGTTACCAGTGAGTGATACCAGTGTTACCAGTGGGTGATACGTTATAAATACTTTCAGAACTTTACTTTTGTAATTACGAAGTAGAGTGGCCTCTTTAAAGTGGATACATTGATGCTGACGAAGGCCTCTTTATCCGAGTAACTGAATGCATCCCCACCTTCCTCGGAATATGCCTAATAATTCGCCTTCGCCTGGGGTTGTATGAACCCTCGCGGTTATGGCACTATGCCTCAGAAGACATAATTACACACTGAGAGATACGAGGCACTGACTACCATATGTCTTGTGAACAAACCTGAGTACATCTGTAACGTCTCTAATGATACCAAATGTCTGTCTAGAGCCGAGAAAAACCCGAGTTATCTGTATGTTTGTAGATGGACGTTTCATCACATTCTTTTATAAAGAATGTTTGTGTATGTGAGTCAGGTGATAAGGTGGCCATTATGTGTTCCATTATGAAAGAGGATAGTTCTTGGAGTTGTGTTCCGCCATGCATGTGTGGCCATGCATGTGTGGCCATGTATGTGTGGCCATGCATGTGTGGCCATGCATGTGTGGCCATGTATGTGTGGCCATGCATGTGTGGCCATGCATGTGTGGCCATGCATGTGTAGCCATGCATGTGTAGCCATGCATGTGTAGCCATGCATGTGTGGCCATGTATGTGTGGCCATGCATGTGTGGCCATGCATGTGTAGCCATGCATGTGTAGCCATGCATGTGTAGCCATGCATGTGTGTCCATGCATGTGTGGCCATGCATGTGTGGCCATGTATGTGTGGCCATGCATGTGTGGCCATGTATGTGTGGCCATGCATGTGTGGCCATGTATGTGTCAAGCAAGAAATGTTTGTTCATTCAATGCTGAACAGTTCGAGTCTTCCGTCCATCTTCTTGTTTATTCATAGACAATCGTTTATTACTATTAAATCTGAGTTCATTTTTTCTTGAAGTTAAAATTAATACCATAAGTTGGACGGTTTCTGTAATGATAACTTGAGAAGTTGAAATGATAAGACCGTCAATGGAGGGATCGAACTTGGAGTATTTGCTATATTATATGAACGCGGGATCACATGTACAACACCTGCCATGTAGTAATGTCGGTAGAATTACGACAATATGTTAGGTATAAGAACACATGTGCAACTAATGTGACATTTTATTGTTGCAATGTGTCGCTCTCCAGGAGCTTTTTCTAGCGAAACGTTGTCACAATAAAATGTCGCATCAGCTGGACATGTCCTTTTTACCTAACATGTGCCATGCAGTATGAGCGTGAGGTCAAACATACAATACATGTCATGTAATGCAGACGACAGATCAACATACTTGTAGAGATTTATAAATTAAACTTTTCCACATTAGCGTGTTGTGCAATGCGTGACAGGCAGAGATGGTGAGCCGAGGGAAGGTTCAGCACACACTCTTACTGCAACCAGACCACGACAGAAGTAAACAGTTAAAAAAAAAAAAGACACTTGGACCAATCCGTGCGTTCAGAGACAAAGAAAAACGCGTTTTCTTTCCTTTCAGTTTTTGATAGAGTTCTAAGAGTTTTGTAAAGCCCCTGACAGGGGGGAAGGGGAGGGGTCAGTTATAACGAAGGTGAATGTGTTTTGGGCATCAGTGACAGGCACCAGCTCTGGTATATATTACAAGGCACCCAAGTGTTCGTAGGTCCAGTGTGTACAGAGTTTTCCTCAATAATGGTAAGCTCACGCAGCCAGCACCTGCGTCGTAATGTTTCTTGGTAATATTTTTATTAGTGTTAATATACTTGGTATAAATGAGCTGCCTTTCCCTATCTTGGATCCTTAGCTCTTTGAATATGAAAATTATCTTCAGGGAAGGTATTTATAAGAGCATGGTTTCCAGGGGTAACATCAGCCTCTTTACACATCCACAACTAACGCTGGCGATGGACACGATGTTTCGATCCGTCCAGGACCAAGCCCAGTGTGTTTATTTTCCAGGGAGAACCGAAACATCTTCCAATTTTTGCACTGCCAGTGTTAAGGGTCGTTCGTGAATTGTACCGTCCACTGTATTAATGACCATCACTGTTTATGTCTCCGCTGTGTCACCTAATGTGAACACCAGCCATGTCAAGCTGTTTCAGAACACTCACAGGTATCAAGAGTATTCCAACAGTACCGTGGTTGCGATGATACCATGGCTGGAACAGTTCACAAGTAACCCAAAATACCGTGGCTGGAACAGTTCACAAGTAACTCACAATACCGTGGCTGGAACATTTCAAAAGTAACCCACAGTACTGTACCTGGAACAGTTCACAAGTAAGCCAAAATACCGTGGCTGGAACAATTCACAAGTAACCCACAAGACCGTGGCTGAAACAGTTCACAAGTAACTCACAATACCGTGGCTGGAATATTTCAAAAGTAACCCACAGTACTGTACCTGGAACAGTTCACAAGTAACTCACAATACCGTGGCTGGAACAGTTCACAAGTAACCCACAACACTGGTTGAAAAGTGGGCGACTTTTCGGACTGTGTCAACAAGACATAATAATAATCCATAACGGATCGAAACATCGTCTTAACTTTCTATTGTGTTTATTGCAGCGTGTGTTATTAGTTGTTCTGATGGCCCTGACGGCGGTGGCCATGGCCACCCCAGGAAAAAAGGGAGGTGGCGGGGGCCGTGGATATGGTCGTGTACACTACGTCTATGTCCCTGTACATGTTCCTGTACATCACCACAAAACTGTTCACTACGTTGGTGGATATGGCGGAGGACACGGAGGTGGAGGACACGGAGGTGGATATGGCGGAGGACACGGAGGTGGAGGACACGGAGGTGGATATGGCGGAGGACACGGAGGTGGATATGGCGGAGGACACGGAGGTGGATATGGCGGAGGACACGGAGGTGGATATGGCGGAGGACACGGAGGTGGATATGGCGGAGGACACGGAGGTGGATATGGAGGTAAGATATTTACATCTATGTAGTTTACATTATTTTAGTTTCTAAGCAAAACAAAAAATACCATCAACATTTCCTTAAGATTTGATATCAATATGTGCTCAATGAGAAACCTAAACCCGTATGGGGTCATAGAGCTCTGGGAAAGGAGAGGTACTCAGTTACCATTCAAGGTACGAGAGGATGGGAGCCAATATATTTGAGCAAGAGCCCTTCACTGAGACCAAGACACTAGAACTAATTAAGATTTCCCATCAGTAGTACTGATGGGAAAGCTTAATGAAGGCTCGATGCTCGATCCTCCGTTACAGCTTCACACTAACAACTAACAATATAACAAACTTCCCCACTAACAACTAACAATATAACAAACTTCCCCACTAACAACTAACAAACTTCCCCACTAACAACTAACAATAAAACAAACTTCCCCACTAACAACTAACAAACTTCCCCACTAACAACTAATAAACTTCCCCACTAACAACTAACAATATAACAAACTTCCCCACTAACAATATAACAAACTTCCCCACTAAAAACTAACAAACTTCCCCACTAACAATATAACAAACTTCCCCACTAACAACTAACAATATAACAAACTTCCCCACTAACAATATAACAAACTTCCCCACTAACAACTAACAAACTTCCCCACTAACAAACTTCCCCACTAACAATATAACAAACTTCCCCACTAACAACTAACAAACTTCCCCACTAACAACTAACAAACTTCCCCACTAACAACTAACAAACTTCCCCACTAACAACTAACAAACTTCCCCACTAACAACTAACAAACTTCCCCACTAACAACTAACAATATAACAAACTTCCCCACTAACAACTAACAAACTTCCCCACTAACAACTAACAAACTTCCCCACTAACAACTAACAATATAACAAACTTCCCCACTAACAACTAACAAACTTCCCCACTAACAACTAACAATATAACAAACTTCCCCACTAACAACTAACAATATAACAAACTTCCCCACTAACAACTAACAATATAACAAACTTCCCCACTAACAACTAACAATATAACAAACTTCCCCACTAACAACTAACAATATAACAAACTTCCCCACTAACAACTAACAAACTTCCCCACTAACAACTAACAATATAACAAACTTCCTCACTAACAACTAACAACTAACAAACTTCTCCACTAACAACTAACAATATAACAAACTTCCCCACTAACAACTAACAACTAACAAACTTCCCCACTAACAACTAACAAAATTCCCCACTAAGAACTAACAAACTTCCCCACTAACAACTAACAAACTTCCCCACTAACAACTAACAAACTTCCCCACTAACAACTAACAAACTTCCCCACTAACAACTAACAAACTTCCCCACTAACAACTAACAAACTTCCCCACTAACAACTAACAAACTTCCCCACTAACAACTAACAAACTTCCCCACTAACAACTAACAACTAACAAACTTCCCCACTAACAACTAACAATATACATTCACTGAAAGTTGGAATATTAGGAAATAACTGAAGAAATATTCCCTGTCAACGAGGAATGCCTTGGTGTTGGTGAAGGCTTTTGATCCAAGGAATTGGAGCTGCCCTTCCTCTTCCTTTGATCGAGCTTGTCTCCCATTTTTCCAGGCTCTTTGATGACCCGTACTCACCTATATGTGGTTGCAGGGGTTGATTCACAGCTCCTGGTCCCGCCTCTTCACTGGTCACAACTAGGTCAACTCTCTCCCTGCTCCAAGACATTTATCGTACCTCTTCTTAAAACTAATTACGGATCCTGCCTCCACTACATCACTCACCAGATTCTTCCTGACAAGTCTATAGCTGAAGAAATGCTTCCTAACATCTCTATGACTCATCTGACTTTTCAACTTCCAGATGTGTCCCCTTGTTGCTGTGTCCCCTTGTTGCTGTGTCCCCTTGTTGCTGTGTCCCCTTGTTGCTGTGTCCCCTTGTTGCTGTGTCCCCTTGTTGCTGTGTCCCCTTGTTGCTGTGTCCCCTTGTTGCTGTGTCTCATCTCTGGAACATCTTGTCTCTGTCCACCTTGTCAATTCCTCTCAGTATTTAATGTCGTTATCATGTGTGTGTGAGTGTACTCACCTAGTTGTGGTTGCAGGGGTCGATTCACAGCTCGTGGCCCCTCTTCTTCACTGGTCGCTACTAGGTCACTCTTCCTGCTCCATGAGCTTTATCATACCTCTTCTTAAAGCTATGTATGGATCCTGCCTTCACTAAATCACTTCACAGATTATTCCACTTCCTGACAACTCTGTGACTGAAGAAATACTTCCTAACATCCCTGTGATTCATATTAGTCTTCAACTTCCAACTGTGACCCCTTGTTGTTGTGTCCCATCTCTGGAATATCCTGTCTCTGTCCACCTTGTCGATTCCTCTCAGTATTCTATATGTCGTTATCATACCCCCCTATCTCTCCTGTCCTCCAGTGTCGTCAGGTCGATTTCCTTTAACCTCTCCTCGTAGGCCATGCCCCTTAGCTCCGGGACTAGTCTTGTTGCAAACCTTTACACTTTCTCTAGTTTTCTTACGTGCTTGGCTAGGTGTACGGTTCGTATTTCTAACGGCTGCACCACGGCTGTTCACGTGATTTCCAACCTCTGCCCATGTGATCTGGCATTAGCCAATCATAGGCCTGCCTTTTGAATGCCTCAGTGCCGGGCGGCCCTAGTAGCCGCAGTACCATCCGAATAGGCATACGAGACGGACACAGGCATAGGCTCTCAGCTCCCATATATCCAACGCCTCATTAAACGCTACCAAAACCCAAGCTCATCGTCTGTTAATATTACCAAATCTATGAAAAGAACCCCACAACACATAGGTGTGGGTTCCAAACTGGTGCTGCATACTCCAAAATAGGCCTAACGTACACGGTGTAAAGTTTGTGTGTGTGTGTGTGTGTTAGTTAGTTAGTTAGTTACCATTTTGTCCTAGGCACATGTCGATTAGACACTAGGCCTGTTGTATGTGTGTGAGTGTGTGTATGTGTTTGTGTGTGTGTGCACTCGCCCAGTGTATATATACCAGTGGTTATAAATATATTTCTCTGTTATTGCAGGTTACGGGAAGTAACAAGAGTGACGTTACAACTCAACTTTATGTCCTCATATTTAAGCAACTCATTTATATACACCGAAATTTTTAATAAATAAACCCTCATTACTTAATTATTAATAACCTTATGATACAATAAAAATGCATTTATAATTATAATTACCATTACTATTGTTATTATTAGTAGTAGTAGAAGCAATAGCAGTAGTAGTAGCAGTAGTAATAATAATAGTTGTAGTAGCAGTAGTAGTAGTAATAGTTTTAGTAGTAATAGTAGTTGTAGTAGTAATAGTTGTAGTAGTAAGAGCAGTTGTAGCAGTAGTAGCAATAGTAGTTGTAGTAGTAGTAGTAATAGTAAACCAGGTAAATCATGTCTTAAATGAAACATGTTGGGAAGATATCATAAATAACTTGGATCCAAACCAGTGCCTTGAAAGGATCAACTTCTTGGCAGCTGAAGTATGTTCAAGGCATATTACCCTAAGAAAGATGAAGAGCAGGAGTAAACTGGAGAGAGAAAGACGCTCCCTCTACAGAAGACGACGAAGAATCACTGAGCTCCTCAAGAACACTAGATTATCTGATACACGGAAGAAAGCGCTGACCAGGGAAGTGGAAAGTATCGAACTTAAGTTAAAGGACTCTTACAGGAATCAGGAGAGACAGGAGGAGCTTAAAGCGATTAGTGAAATTGAAAGAAACTCGAAATATTTCTTTTCATATGCCAAGAACAAGGCAAATACCACATCTAGTATCGGGCCCTTGCTCAGACAAGATGGGACTTACACAGATGACAACAAGGAAATGAGTGAGATACTGAAATTCCTGTACGACTCTGTGTTTAGTGAGCCACTAATCAATCTGAAGATCGACAATCCTAATGATTTCTTCATGAATGAGCCTCAAAACTCCATCAATGTATGCCAGATTTCCGACATTATCCTAACTCCGATAGACTTTGAAAAAGCCATTGATAACATGCCCATGCACTCAGCCCCGAGCCCAGACTCGTGGAACTCTGTGTTCATTAAGAACTGCAAGAAACCCCTTTCACGTGCCCTAAGTATACTATGGAGAAGGAGCTTAGACATGGGTGAAATTCCACAGTCACTTAAAACAACGGATATAGCCCCACTCCATAAAGGTAGCAGCAAAGCATTAGCTAAGAACTATAGACCAATAGCTCTAACGTCCCACATCATAAAAATCTTTGAAAGAGTGCTAAGAAGCATGATTGTAAACCACTTGGATTCCCAAAAACTGCACAATGCAGGGCAACATGGGTTCAGGGCAGGTCGCTCCTGCCTCTCGCAATTACTGGATCACTATGATATGGTCTTGGATGCACTGGAAGAAAAACAGAATGCAGACGTAATATACACAGACTTTGCAAAAGTCTTTGACAAGTGCGATCATGGCGTAATAGCACACAAACTATGTGCTAAAGGAATAACTGGCAAAGTGGGGAGATGGATCTTCAACTTCCTAACCAATCGAACACAAAGAGTAGTGGTCAACAGAGTTAAATCGGAAGCTGCCATAGTGAAAAGCTCTGTTCCACAAGACACAGTACTCGCCCCCAACCTGTTCCTCATCCTCATATCAGACATAGACAGAGATGTAATCCACAGCACCGTGTCATACTTTGCAGACGATACTAGGATCTGCATGAGACTGTCATCTATTGAGGACACGGTTAGCTTCCAAGAAGATATAAACCAAGTTTTCTAATGGGCAACGGAAAACAATATGACGTTCAATGAAGACAAATTTCAACTACTTCGTTATGGAAAACTGGAGTAGATAATAACTAGAACAGAGTATACTACAAACTCTGATCATACAATAGAGCGGAAAAATAATGTGAGGGACCTGGGAGCGGTAATGTCTCAGGATCTCACTTTCAAGAATCACAACAGTGCCACGATCACAACTGCAAAGAAAATGATAGGATGGATAATGAGAACGTTCAAAACAAGAGACGCTAAGCCAATGATGATCCTTTTCAAATCACTTGTTCTCTCTAGGCTGGGATACTGCTGTACATTAACATCTCCGTTCAAAGCAGTTGAAATTGCAGATCTAGAGAATGTACAGAGAACCTTTACTGCACATATAAGTTCCATCAAACAGCTCAACTACTGGGAATGCTTGGAAGCACTTGTCTTGTACTCACTGGAACGCAGGCGAGAGAGATACGTATATCATAATCTACACTTGGAAAATCCTACAAGGAATGGTCCCAAATCTGCACACAGAAATCACTCCCTACGAATGTAAAAGACTTGGCAGACGATGCAAAATACCCCTAATGACAAGTAGGGGCACCATTGGTACACTAGGAGAAAACACCATAAGTGGCCGGGGCCCATGACTGTTCAACAGCCTCCCACCATGCATAAGGGAAATTACCAATAGGCCCGTGGCTGCCTTCAAGAGGGAGCTGGACAGATACTTAAAGTCGGTACCGGATCAGCCGGGCTGTGGTTCGTACGTTGGATTACGTGCGGCCAGCAGTACCAGCCTGGTTGATCAGGCCCTGACCCACCGGGAGGCCTGATCGTGGACCGGGCCGCGGGGGCGTTGATCCCCGGAATGCCCTCCAGGTAGACTCCAGGAAGTAGTAGTAATAGTAGTTATAGTATAGTTTCGTTGTGGACTTCAAAATTTCACACCGATTCCTATGTCCTCTCCTCTATATCTAGGTCTATAATTTATCATCTAGAATCTAGATGTTTGAGGCAACAAGAGTAAAGGAGAAGGTTTTTCTCCATACTCTTCACTCCTTCCGGTTACTGCCGGCATGAAGCAAGGGTAAAAATAGGCCAATACCGTACTGAAAAAAAAGACAGGGAATTTACAGTAGTAATAGAAATGGATGGAAGGGAGGCGCTACAATCTACATCTACGCATCACCACTCTTCCTACAGCAGCTAGGCTTGTTAAGCAACTGTTCCCCACAGAATTGTGCGTACCAATGGTTTTATTTTTGGATACTGTGGCGCAGGTGGAAAGGAGTTATCGGTTATCTTGAGTAAGAACTTCGGAACAAACACCAGGATACCGGTGGACAGGGTTATGCCTGTCACATCTACCACCACTACCTCTAGTTACTACCACTGTTATTATACCCTGGGCGGCTTATTGTCAACTGTTGGTCCTGATGTAGGAATCTGTTGACTACAGTTTGCCACAACATTGTATCTAGTTGTATCTGTTTATAAGGTTGTTCACCTGGTTCTTGAACGACTGCGTTGTCTTAACGCTTACAGCTTTAGCGGGTAGTTTGTTCCGAGGAGAGAGAGAGAGAGAGAGAGAGAGAAGAGAGAGAGAGAGAGAGAGAGAGAGAGAGAGAGAGAGAGAGAGGAAGAGGGAAAGTAAAGGAGTGAGAGGGAGAGGCAGGAATGAAATGAAGCTTACCCAGGCAGGATGTGAGTGAGACGGGCGTCACCACCGCAGGTGAATTGCGTATGACCTTTTAAGCATCGGAAATATTGCATGGACCACACCTCACTCACCGAGGGCCACCTACGAAACACCTTTCATAAAGAAAACGACCTATGGACCTCCAGAACGACCTATGAACCAACTTAACGAGAACGACTTAGAGAATATCACCAGACAATGATAGATTGTTTTCGTAATACACAGAAGCTGCACATATTAACTTCTCTTGAGGAATCTCCTACAAATGAAGTATCGAACTTCTCTCGTGCTTACGAAATCTCCTGAGTCGCGGCCACGTTAAACTGCTGTCATTCTTACAAACACTTGGAATGTTGCTATGTTTGTAGACCTTTCCTCAGATGCTGTATATTTGCAAATCACACCTGAGGCAATGTTTACAAACTACACCTGAAGCAATGTCAGTGTTTGCAATCGACACATGAAGTATTGCCTCTGTTTACAAACTACACCTAAATCACTGTCAGTGTTTACAAATTACACGAAAATCATTGCCAATGTTTACAAATCACACCTAAGGCACTACCAATGTTTACAAATCACACCTAAGGCACTATCAATGTTTACAAATCACACCTAAGGCACTACCAATGTTTACAAATCACACCTAAGGTACTACCAATGTTTACAAATCACACCTAAGGCACTATCAATGTTTACAAATCACACCTAAGGCACTACCAATGTTTACAGATCACACCTAAGGCACTACCAATGGTTTTAAACCACACCTAAGGCACTACCAATGTTTACAAATCACACCTAAGGCACTACCAATGTTTACAAACCACACCTAAGGCACTACCAATGTTTACAAACCACACCTAAGGGACTACCAATATTTACAAATCACACCTAAGGCACTTCCATTGTTTACAAATAATTTCCGAGCCGTTATACCGTATTTACAATGAGTTCTTCAATTGGTGATATTTTTTACAATGCTCATCAGAGCTGCTTTTAGGTTTTCTAGACGCTGCTAAGATGATGTTATATATTTACGAAGCTCTCAAAAACTGCTGTTATGATAGCTAACCTGTCCTGAGTAAACATTTTGAACAAACATTGTGTTTACACAGCAGGCAGCCCAGCAGAGCAGCGACAGGCAGCGCGGTGTTTACTCAGGACGAGTCATGGATGATGAAGACTTACCGTTACCTCAGACTGGTTATTGTAACTTGCATATTACACTCGTCTCTGGCTAACCCCGTTTAATCTCTTCCCTTACCTTTCTCCCTTTGCTGCATCGCTCCCTCTCCCTTTGTTCCAACCCCTCCAACTCTCTCTTTACTCTTTTGTAGCAACACAAGCAACCCCTTCCATTTCCATTTGTAACCAACACCAACCCTCTCTTTCTCCCCAATTCCCTAGTTTTCCAACACATCTCTTCCTTTCCTACAATACAACCAGCCCCTTCCACTTCCTTTCCTGCAACACATTTCTTGCAACACCAAAATCGCCTTTGCAATGCATCTTGCAAAACTTGTTGGGTAAAACGTTTTATTTCTGACGTGTGCGTCATGTTGTTATTATGCACACCACAAGTGTTAGTGTTCTGAGCACACCACAAGTGTTAGTGTTCTGAGCACACCACAAGTGTTAGTGTTCTGAGCACACCACAAGTGTTAGTGTTCTGAGCACACCACAAGTGTTAGTGTTCTGAGCACACCACAAGTGTTAGTGTTCTGAGCACACCACAAGTGTTAGTGTTCTGAGCACACCACAAGTGTTAGTGTTCTGAGCACACCACAAGTGTTAGTGTTCTGAGCACACCACAAGTGTTAGTGTTCTGAGCACACCACAAGTGTTAGTGTTCTGAGCACACCACAAGTGTTAGTGTTCTGAGCACACCACAAGTGTTAGTGTGTTCTGAGCACACCACAAGTGTTAGTGTTCTGAGCACACCACAAGTGTTAGTGTGTTCTGAGCACACCACAAGTGTTAGTGTTCTGAGCACACCACAAGTGTTAGTGTTCTGAGCACACCACAAGTGTTAGTGTTCTGAGCACACCACAAGTGTTAGTGTTCTGAGCACACCACAAGTGTTAGTGTTCTGAGCACACCACAAGTGTTAGTGTTCTGAGCACACCACAAGTGTTAGTGTTCTGAGCACACCACAAGTGTTAGTGTTCTGAGCACACCACAAGTGTTAGTGTTCTGAGCACACCACAAGTGTTAGTGTTCTGAGCACACCACAAGTGTTAGTGTTCTGAGCACACCACAAGTGTTAGTGTGTTCTGAGCACACCACAAGTGTTAGTGTTCTGAGCACACCACAAGTGTTAGTGTTCTGAGCACACCACAAGTGTTAGTGTTCTGAGCACACCACAAGTGTTAGTGTTCTGAGCACACCACAAGTGTTAGTGTGTTCTGAGCACACCACAAGTGTTAGTGTGTTCTGAGCACACCACAAGTGTTAGTGTGCTCTGAGCACACCAAAAGTGTTAGTGTTCTGAGCACACCACAAGTGTTAGTGTGCTCTGAGCACACCAAAAGTGTTAGTGTTTTCTGAGCACACCACAAGTGTTAGTGTTCTGAGCACACAACAAGTGTTAGTGTGTTCTAAGCACACCTCAAGTATTAGTGTGTTCTGAGCACACCACAAGTGTTAATATTCTGAGCACACCACAAGTGTTAGTGTGTTCTGAGCACACCACAAGTGTTAGTGTTCTGAGCACAGTACAAGTATTAGTGTGTTCTGAGCACACCACAAGTGTTAGTATTCTGAGCACACCACAAGTGTTAGTGTTCTGAGTACACCACAAGTGTTAGTGTGTTCTGAGCACACCACAAGTGTTAGTGTTCTGAGCACACCACAAGTGTTAGTGTTCTGAGCACACCACAAGTGTTAGTGTGTTCTGACGACACCACAAGTGTTAGTGTTCTGAGCACACCACAAGTGTTAGTGTTCTGAGCACACCACAAGTGTTAGTGTGTCTGAGCACACCACAATGTTAGTGTTCTGAGCACACCACAAGTGTTAGTGTTCTGAGCACACCACAAGTGTTAGTGTTCTGAGCACACCACAAGTGTTAGTGTTCTGAGCACACCACAAGTGTTAGTGTTCTGAGCACACCACAAGTGTTAGTGTTCTGAGCACACCACAAGTGTTAGTGTTCTGAGCACACCACAAGTGTTAGTGTGTTCTGAGCACACCACAAGTGTTAGTGTTCTGAGCACACCACAAGTGTTAGTGTTCTGAGCACACCACAAGTGTTAGTGTTCTGAGCACACCACAAGTGTTAGTGTTCTGAGCACACCACAAGTGTTAGTGTTCTGAGCACACCACAAGTGTTAGTGTTTCTGACACACCACAAGTGCTAGTGTGTTCTGAGCACACCACAAGTGTTAGTGTGTTCTGAGCACACCACAAGTGTTAGTGTGTTCTGAGCACACCACAAGTGTTAGTGTTCTGAGCACACCACAAGTGTTAGTGTGTTCTGAGCACACCACAAGTGTTAGTGTTCTGAGCACACCACAAGTGTCAGTGTTCTGAGCACACCACAAGTGTTAGTGTTCTGAGCACACCACAAGTGTTAGTGTTCTGAGCACACCACAAGTGTTAGTGTTCTGAGCACACCACAAGTGTTAGTGTGTTCTGAGCACACCACAAGTGTTAGTGTTCTGAGCACACCACAAGTGTTAGTGTTCTGAGCACACCACAAGTGTTAGTGTTCAGAGCACACCACAAGTGTTAGTGTTCTGAGCACACCACAAGTGTTAGTGTTCTGAGCACACCACAAGTGTTAGTGTGTTCTGAGCACACCACAAGTGTTAGTGTGTTCTGAGCACACCACAAGTGTTAGTGTTCTGAGCACACCACAAGTGTTAGTGTTCTGAGCACACCACAAGTGTTAGTGTTCTGAGCACACCACAAGTGTTAGTGTGTTCTGAACACACCACAAGTGTTAGTGTTCTGAGCACACCACAAGTGTTAGTGTTCTGAGCACACCACAAGTGTTAGTGTGTTCTGAGCACACCACAAGTGTTAGTGTGTTCTGAACACACCACAAGTGTTAGTGTTCTGAGCACACCACAAGTGTTAGTGTTCTGAGCACACCACAAGTGTTAGTGTTCTGAGCACACCACAAGTGTTAGTGTTCTGAGCACACCACAAGTGTTAGTGTTCTGAGCACACCACAAGTGTTAGTGTGTTCTGAACACACCACAAGTGCTAGTGTGTTCTGAGCACACCACAAGTGTTAGTGTGTTCTGAGCACACCACAAGTGTTAGTGTGTTCTGAGCACACCACAAGTGTTAGTGTTCTGAGCACACCACAAGTGTTAGTGTGTTCTGAGCACACCACAAGTGTTAGTGTTCTGAGCACACCACAAGTGTTAGTGTTCTGAGCACACCACAAGTGTTAGTGTGTTCTGAACACACCACAAGTGTTAGTGTGTTCTGAACACACCACAAGTGTTAGTGTGTTCTGAGCACACCACAAGTGCTAGTGTGTTCTGAGCACACAACAAGTGTTAGTGTGCTCTGAGCACACCAAAAGTGTTAGTGTTCTGAGCACACCACAAGTGTTAGTGTGCTCTGAGCACACCAAAAGTGTTAGTGTGTTCCGATCACACCAAATGTGTTAGTGTGTTCTGAGCACACCAAAAGTGTTAGTGTTTTCTGAACACACCACAAGTGTTTGTGTTCTGAGCACACAACAAGTGTTAGTGTGTTCTGAGCACACCACAAGTGTTAATATTCTGAGCACACCACAAGTGTTAGTGTTCTGAGCACACCACAAGTGTTAGTGTTCTGAGCACACCACAAGTGTTAGTGTTCTGAGCACACCACAAGTGTTAGTGTTCTGAGCACACCACAAGTGTTAATATTCTGAGCACACCACAAGTGTTAGTGTTCTGAGCACACCACAAGTGTTAGTGTTCTGAGCACACCACAAGTGTTAGTGTTCTGAGCACACCACAAGTGTTAGTGTTCTGAGCACACCACAAGTGTTAGTGTGTTCTGAGCACACCACAAGTGTTAGTGTTCTGAGCACAGTACAAGTATTAGTGTGTTCTGAACACACCACAAGTGTTAGTATTCTGAGCACAGTACAAGTGTTAGAGAGTGTTGTTCTGAGCACACCACAAGTGTTAATATTCTGAGCACACCACAAGTGTTAGTGTTCTGAGCACACCACAAGTGTTAGTGTTCTGAGCACACCACAAGTGTTAATATTCTGAGCACACCACAAGTGTTAGTGTTCTGAGCACACCACAAGTGTTAGTGTTCTGAGCACACCACAAGTGTTAGTGTGTTCTGAGCACACCACAAGTGTTAGTGTGTTCTGAGCACACCACAAGTGTTAGTGTTCTGAGCACACCACAAGTGTTAGTGTTCTGAGCACACCACAAGTGTTAGTGTTCTGAGCACACCACAAGTGTTAGTGTTCTGAGCACACCACAAGTGTTAGTGTTCTGAGCACACCACAAGTGTTAGTGTTCTGAGCACACCACAAGTGTTAGTGTGTTCTGAGCACACCACAAGTGTTAGTGTGTTCTGAGCACACCACAAGTGTTAGTGTGTTCTGAGCACACCACAAGTGTTAGTGTGTTCTGAGCACACCACAAGTGTTAGTGTTCTGAGCACAGTACAAGTGTTAGAGAGTGTTGTTCTGAGCACACCACAAGTCTTCAGAATAATTAAGTTTATTCAGGTATACACAAATACAGTTACATAGATCATCATACACCTACTTACTGCTAGGTGAACAGTGACAGCAGGTGTAAGGTAAGTAGCAACATATGTGTAGAGAACCTAGCATAGCCCAAGTGTTCTGAACACACCGCAAGTGTTATGGAGTATTCTAAACACATCACAGCTGTCTTAGCGTTATGAAATTTAAGAAATTCCTTTGAAAATGTTCTTAAAAAACATAATAATTGACCTAGATATATGTACATTTTTTATAAGATGTTCGTGGCACATATATACATCGTGAGGTGTATATCTCTCAGTGTATATACGAGTATACAGAGTTTACTCTAGTTCCTGTCTTCGGAAATAATACCAAACAAACCAAACAGACGGTAAATAGGAATAATCTGAAAGGAAAACAAACTTAATTGTAAACAAAGTTGACTGAAGTCTAAACAACTGGGTGTAAACGAGTGGGTGTAAACAACAGGTGTTACAGTATTCACTTGCTCTTTAACAACCATTGTTAGCGCAATGTTTTATTGTGTGCCGGAATGTTGTAATTAATAGTAGTAAGAAAAGTAGTTGTAGTGATAATAGCAATATTAGCAGCAGTAGTTGTAGTAGTAGCAGCAGATATAGTAGCAGTAGTAGTTGCAGCGGTAACAGTACGAGTTGCAATGGTAGTTGTGTTTGCAGTAGCAACAGTAGCAGTTGTAATTATGGATATTAATAATAATAAAGTAACTCGTAAACTATGTCTGGTATACTAATCGTCTAATATTGCAGACAATGGTTTTTCTTATTCCTAAATTTTTTGCCACATTGTCAACCTGTTTTGAAACCTCACCTGGCAACCATGAGAGGTTGTTGGAGGTCAAGTTTCCACCCAGTCTTGTATACCAACCCGGAACACAACATTCCGAACCCGACAATACCTCAGTCCTCGTCCGACAGTAGGATATTTCGAACCCGGAAGCCGTTAATTCCAAACACGGCACAAGAATATTCCGAACCCGTCTTGTTTACGAACTAGGGCAGCACTTGGTTCCAAAGTTAATGCCGAAGGTCAGGTCGAACCCAAGGGATGGGTCTCAACGCGGTGTTGTTTACAAAGCCTAGCAGCAAGTCGTCACGATCAGGTCGTACATACAAGTCAGGCTGCAGGTCAAGTGAATGTTCCCTGGACGGCGGTGAGAGGCTCCAGCCCACCTATAAAACGCACAGAGCTTCTGCCACCCTCGTCTAGTCTACTAAGGAGCTACGACAGCATGGTGAGCTCCTCCCGTCTACCCTTACCTATACAACACTGACATTTTTATGTTCATAGCAGACTCGTAGCTCTTACATCAACATTATTCCAGCACATTTATTTTCAAAACCGAAAAAAACATGTGACTCACAAATTGAAAATGGAAAATCTAGACGTTTCGCTCGCGCCAGCACCATTGTCGGGACATAATAGTCTAAAACGGGATGAAACGTCATTTATTTTCGTTTACAATCTGTGTGATGGTTGTTTATTTTTCTAGCCAGGATGAAACTATGACTTTTATTCCGATAATATTATGTGAGAATGTATTAGGCCTCATAAATCAGTTAATTTTTTTTTTATATTGGTTTCATGTAACAAAGTAGGTTTAAGTTAGGATACCTCAGTAACCTCAATGATTCATTTCCATTATGCTTCACCTTTCAATGTTCACCTTTATGGCAGTAGGATTCACTAGTAATAGTAGAAGGATTCACTAGTACAGGCAGTAAGATTCACTAGTACAGGCACTAGGGTTCACTAGTGCAAGCAGTAGGATTCATTAGTACAGCCAGTAGGTTTCACTAGTACAGCCAGTAGGTTTCACTAGTACAGCCAGTAGGTTTCACTAGTACAGCCAGTAGGTTTCACTAGTACAGCCAGTAGGTTTCACTAGTACAGCCAGTAGGTTTCACTAGTACAGCCAGTAGGTTTCACTAGTACAGCCAGTATGATTCACTAGTGTAGGATGGGCCTGACCCTCCCACGTGGTCACTTCCCTGTCATCTTCCTGACCACGTGTTGTCTCCAGCAGCACGTGCCGGCCGTATTAGCGGTGGCGTTGATGGCGGCAGCGGCAGCCGTGGCGGACCCAGGCAAGGGCTTTGGCGGTGGAGGTGGCTATGGCGGCGGCGGCGGCGGCGGCAAGAAAGGTGGCGGTGGCGGCTACAAATACGAGTATGTCTACGTGCCCATCACTGTCCCGGTCCACTACGTAAATACTGTCAAATACGTACCAGGAGGAGGTGGATACGGAGGAGGTGGATACGGAGGAGGTGGATACGGAGGAGGTGGATTTGGAGGAGGTGGATTTGGAGGAGGTGGATATGGAGGAGGTGGCTTTGGAGGCGGTGGACTTGGTGGAGGTGGCTTTGGAGGGGGTGGACATGGTGGAGGTGGCTTTGGAGGCGGTGGATATGGAGGGGGTGGTCTCGGAGGAGGTGGCTTTGGAGGCGGTGGATATGGAGGGGGTGGTCTCGGAGGAGGTGGCTTTGGAGGCGGTGGATTTGGAGGGGGTGGTCTCGGAGGAGGTGGCTTAGGAGGAGGTGGATATGGAGGGGGTGGCTTCGGAGGAGGTGGCTTTGGAGGCGGTGGACACGGAGGCGGGTTTGGTGGTGGACCCGATGACATTTTTATCGACGAAGGAGTAGGTGGTGGATTAGGAAAAGGAGGTGGAGGATTTGTCGATGGTGGATTCGGCGGTGGAGGATACGGCGGAGGTGGTGGATTAGGAAAAGGAGGTGGAGGATTTGTCGATGGTGGATTCGGCGGTGGAGGATACGGCGGAGGTGGTGGATTTGTTGGAGGCAAAGGAGGTGGAATCATTGACGGTGGAATAATTGACGGTGGATTCGTCGGAGGTAAAGGAGGCGGTGGATTTGTTGATGGTGGATTCGGGGGAGTCAAAGGAGGCGGTGGAATCATCGATGGTGGATTCGCGGACATCAAAGGAGGCGGAGGATTCGGCGGAGGATTCGGCGGAGGAGGAGGACTCGTCGGTAAAGGTCACGGAGGTAAGTCGAGGTCATTTAGGATAGATATTGTTTAAGCATTGTGTAAGTCGTGGGTTGTGTTGACACCTGGTTCCCATGCTGATTGATTCCCCATACCTCTACCACATAACCCATGATGCCCCATCACCACACACTATTTCTAACACCCATCTAACCTCTAACACCCCTCCTCCCCCATACATTTAACACCCACATCCACCCATCCTCACCTCTAAGATATACTAGAACTCTTCTAATATACGACCCACAACCGTCGGCTAAAACCCAGGTACCTATTTACTGCTAGGTAAACTTTGGCACCAGGTGTAAAGACCCCCAGCCATCCCATGATCAAACCCAAGTGCTTTGTTTGCGTGCTCAAGCTCTGGTCATCTTGCACCAACGACAATAATAACATACATTATGGCTGGGTCACACACACACACACACACACACGAGATAGAGAGAGAGAAAGGAGACCAAAAACAGGGTTTGATTCACTTTCTCCTCTCTCTACTGACCCTTACAGAGTGAGAAGTGTGTGCCTTGTTGCTGGTCAGTGGCTCTTAATCCGAGGAAATGGGTCGAACATGATAGCTTTCCCTTTCGCCAACACTGTGCTCACTGACATCATTCTACACATCGTTCATCAACGTCTAACTCTTGCTGTGGCTACTGCAGCAAACACATCAAACATAACTGCATCTCCTCTAATAACATGCGCGTCCCGAGGTCTTTCTTTCCACCAGTACATGAGATGCCAACAAAAAGTTCTAAGACTTAGCCTTTTTTTTTAAGAATTGTGTACAACAACAACTGTATGTCCCTTGGCAACTAATCCCCCCCCTCACCCCCCCAAACGTTCCTGTCACCCTCGGAAGCAATGATAGACATCTTCTTAAGGTTCCATATGTCATAAAATCTCCTTCCTTACAGCTTCATTCTGATATATGTAAACACAAAAGAATCACACGGGACAATACCGTCCGTATTGACAGGTGAACACGGAGGGTGTGGTGCCACACGAAAGTTTTTTCAGCCAAAAATTCGTGAAGACAACAGCTGGTGAAGGACCACTGTTATAGTGAAGACATCATCGACCATTTTCTCACTGCTCGCGGCGGCTTCTTCTAATTTTATCCCTTAATCGCATTATAACTTCTGTATAAAAAGTCTAATTGATTGTTTGAGCACTAGGTACGACGCAGCTCATAGGTCAAGTCTGAGAACTTTTTGATCCAGCCTTTGTTCTCTTCATCATATCAGCAGGACTTTATAAAATGAGCCAGTAGGACATGCTAGCATGGGCTACTAGAACCTACTAGCATGGACCAGTAAGACCTGCTAGCATGGATCATTAGAACTTACTAGCTTGGACCACTAAGACTTGCCAGCAGTGCCAGTAAACGTGTTAAACACGCATGGGCCAGTTGTAACTGCTAGCATGGGTCAGCAGAATCTACTAGCATTAACCAGTAAGACCTGCTAGTATGAGTCAGTAGGGTCTGCTAGCATGAACGTGATGTTCTGCTGCAATTTTGTTTGATGCTTATTTATCATTTACTTCTTGTAATATTCATTGTCTATTACCAAACTTCTTCCCAGAGTAAAATTCATTTAAATGTCCCACACAGTCACTACTTCCGCTGCTCCAAACTTCCAGGTACACCTATAACAAATTGTCCCACTTCAGCATTAAAGTTTCCTAACAGAAGTTGTCTCCCACTGTACTCAAAATCCCTAAACATCCCTCCAGTGGTTAACACACTGGCTAGTAAGTTTTAAGACTAGCCTGCCGTGTGTTCCAGCCTCGCCACAACATTCGTCTTACCTCCAGGTACTTAAATAACATCATCAACGTGTGTCGTCTTCGCCAACTGGCATCCACCTTCCGTACCACAAACTTTCTTCGTTGTTTACAATCGTTAATTAAACATTATCACTTTTCATTCTTTATCTCTCGTTTTACACACGCACCTTACGCAAGTCCTCTAATAAACACACACATTACCGCACTTTATTTTGGTAAATATACTAGTTTATAAGTTTAAATTGTCTTTTAAATAATATTACTATGCAATCACAAGATATACACACTGTGAGGTGTATGTCTCTCATTGTATATATATGCTGAGAACTGCTGTGATCCCTTTTTTAGGGATTAAAGTATTCTTGACAGGTAGGGCACAGGTGACATGCAGTCTTAATGACCCTCGTGTAGTCGATATGCTTAAATACCAATTAACTTACACACTGACCCAATGTTATTTATACACTGCAGTAATATTAAGATACAATGACGCAGCATCATTTTACACTTATGCTGTATTACTATACATTGACGCAGTATTGCTATGCACTGACGCAGTATTGTTATACAGTGACGGAATATTGCTATTCACTGACGCAATATTGCTATACACTGACGCAGAATTTTTATAGTGACGCAATATTACTATACACTGACGCAATATTGCTATACACTGACGCAGTATTGTTAAACAGTGACGCAATGTTGTTATACACTGACGCAGTATTGATATACACTGACGCAGTATAGCTATACACTGACGCAGTACAGCTGTACACTGACGCAGTATTGATGTACGCTGACGCAGTATTGCTGTACACTGACGCAGTACTGTTGTACACTGACGCAGTATTGATGTACGCTGACGCAGTATTGCTGTACACTGACGCGTGTTTTTTATTTCTTCATTGCAGGATACGCCAGATAATGGGGAGGTGCTGATGTGTGTTGTTGTTGTCTTTCTTTTATACTGATTTTTATACTCTAAACATTTTTTTACGAATAAAATAAAAAAAAATAACGAGTTTCATTAAGAGTATTAAGTAACGGAAGGTCCTTATTGTTTAACTTAAATTTTTTATTCCATATGTAGCTAAATTATTTTCAAGTTACGAACTTGAGGAATAAGAAGCTGGTAAAATGCTCTTAAGTTACGAACTTGAGGAATAAGATGCTGGTAAAATGCTCTTAAGTTACGAACTTGAGGAATAAGAAGCTGGTAAAATGCTCTCAAGTTACGAACTTGAGGAATAAGATGCTGGTAAAATGCTCTCAAGTTACGAACTTGAGGAATAAGATGCTGGTAAAATGCTCTTAAGTTACGAACTTGAGGAATAAGAAGCTGGTAAAATGCTCTTAAGTTACGAACTTGAGGAATAAGAAGCTGGTAAAATGCTCTTAAGTTACGAACTTGAGGAATAAGATGCCGGTAAAATGCTCTCAAGTTACGAACTTCAGGAATAAGATGCTGGTAAAATGCTCTTAAGTTACGAACTTGAGGAATAAGAAGCTGGTAAAATGCTCTCAAGTTACGAACTTCAGGAATAAGATGCAGGTAAAATGCTCTTAAGTTACGAACTTGAGGAATAAGAAGCTGGTAAAATGCTCTCAAGTTACGAACTTCAGGAATAAGATGCTGGTAAAATGCTCTTAAGTTACGAAATTGAGGAATAAGAAGCTGGTAAAATGCTCTTAAATTAAGAAGTGAAAGCATAAGAAGCTGCCAAGAAGTACTGAGCGAGATAATCTTGCAAGAAAAGAAACAGACTTGAAAATAAAGAAAGCTAAAGATACAATTCCATATCTTGTTTGACATCACACCATCGTGATGGTCATGGGGTAAGCGCTAAACCCGTAGGAGTAGTGCAGCTCCTGGAGACTGAGAGATAATCATATAAAATTCGAGGTTGTTGGTGGGAGTTGCAATGCGCTGGAAGAACGCAAAAAGTTCTTCAGCGTAGTAAACTACCGCTTACGACTGTGCTCGGCTGCACTGACGTAACGGGTAGCTACGATCCTTGGTGGTTACGAGAAAAGTAACAAGTAGCTACGATAATTATTAGTTACGGAAAGGAAATTTGACCCTCACATCCGGACGCGTTAATGTATCACCTACGAAGAGGTACGGTAAAGCTCTTGGAGCAGTGAGAGAGTGGACCTAGTAGCGATCAGCTAAGAGAAGGGGCCAGGAGCTGTGAATCGACCCCTGCAACCACAAATAAGTGAGTAAACACATCCATGGTGGGACACAGGCAGCAGCACCATGTAGTGGAGAACCAGTCTCATCCCCGGGAAGGTGAACGTAGAATTTTTATTTTTGTTGTTCAAAGATCGCGCAAACTGCAGTCATAACACGACACGAAGAAGAGGCAGCTTTAGCAATAATGAAAACCTTTGATAACCACAAAATATTATCATATTCCTCAAAGTCAGATAGTCCATGATCCCCAAGATAAGTCGTAGTGAACGACAGTCGGTGAATGAACACAATACTTGGCGTGGGTCATAGAACATACCAGTGGAACCACCTCGTCCAGTGTTTATAATAGACTATTTTACAACCAACACAGTCGTTCATTACGATCTATCTTGGATTTATGGAGTATCCGTCTTTGATAGTTAGGACAATAGATGTACCACGGAAGCTGCTGAGGTTGTGGGATGAGACAGTAATGTCACAACTGGTGCTGCTGATTCATATAAGTCACAATTGTCCTGGCTGTGAAAGTTCCGTGGCTGAGTGGTTACAACGATGGGCCTGGTATACACAAAAATCGCGGTTCGAATCCCAGTCCAGTAATCTGTATATCCACTGACAATTGTTCATTATGGCTTATATAATGTACACACACACACACACACACACACACATATATATATATATATATATATATATATATATATATATATATATATATATATATATATATATATATATATATATATATATATATATATATATTATTTTTTTTTTTTTTTTTTTTTTTTCAACAAGTCGGCCGTCTCCCACCGAGGCAGGGTGACCCAAAAGAAAGAAAATCCCCAAAAGAAAAACTTTCATCATCATTCAACACTTTCACCACACTCATACATAATCACTGTCTTTGCAGAGGAGCTCAGATACGACAGCTGAGAAAAGTCCCTCCCAGCTGTCACTATCTCAGACCCCTCCTTTAAAGTGCAGGCATTGTACTTCCCATTTCCAGGACTCAAGTCCAACTAAATCAATTAACTGGTTTCCCTGAATCCCTTCACACAATGTTACCCTGCTCACACTCCAACAGATCGTCATGTCCCAAAACCATTCGTCTCCATTCACTCTATCTAACACGCTCACACATGCTTGCTGGAAGTCCAAGCCCTCGCCCACAAAACCTCCTTTACCCCTTCCCTCCAACCTTTTCTAGGACGACCCCTACCCCGCCTTCCTTCCCCTACAGATTTATACGCTCTCCAAGTCATTCTACTTTGATTCATTCTCTCTAAATGACCAAACCACCTCAACAACCCCTCTTCGGACCTCTGACAAATACTTTTAGTAACTCCACACCTTTTCCTAATTTCCACATTCCGAATTTTCTGCATAATATTTACACCACACATTGCCCTTAGACAGGACATCTCCACTGCCTCCAGCCTCCTCCTCGCTGCAGCATTTGCAACCCATGCTTCACACCCATATAAGAGTGTTGGTACCACTATACTTTCGTACATTCCTTCTTTGCCTCCATGGATAACGTTTTTGTCTCCACAGATACCTCAATGCACCACTCACCTTTTTTCCTTCATCAATTCTATGGTTAACCTCATCCTTCATAAATCCATCCGCTGACACATCAACTCCCAAATATCTGAAAACATTTACTTCTTCCATAATCCCTCTCTCCAATGTGATATCCAATTTTTCTTTATTTAAATCGTTTGATACCCTCATCACCTTACTCTTATCTATGTTCACTTTCAACTTTCTACCTTTACACACTCGCCCAAACTCGTCCACTAACTTTTGCAACTTTTCTTTAGAATCTCCCATAAGCACAGTATCATCAGCAAAAAGTAACTGTGTCAACTCCCATTTGCATTTAATTCTCCAAAATTTAATCCCACCCTCTCCCCAACACCCTAGCATTTACTTCTTTTACAACCCCATCTATAAATATATTAAACAACCATGGTGACATCACACATCCCTGTCTAAGACCTACTTTTACCGGGAAGTAATCTCCTCTCTCCTACACACCCTAACCTGAGCCTCACTATCCTCATAAAAACTCTTTACAGCCTTCAGTAACTTACTACCTATTCCTGACACTTGCAACATTTGCCACATTGCTCCCCTATCCACTCTATCATATGCCTTTTCTAAATCCATAAATGCAATAAAAACGTCTCTACCTTTATCTAAATACTGTTCACATATATGCTTCACTGTAAACACTTGATCTACACATCCCCTACCCATTCTAAAGCCTCCTTGCTCATCTGCAATCCTACTCTCTGTCTTACCTCTAATTCTTTCAATAATAACCCTGCCATACACTTTACCTGGTATACTCAGTAAACTTATTCCCTATAATTTTTACACTCTCTTTTATCCCCTTCCCTTTATATAAAGGAACTATACATGCTCGCTGCCAATCCCTAGGTACCTTCCCTCTTTCATACATTTATTAAACAAAAATACCAACCACTCCAGCACTATATCCCCCTGCTTTTAACATTTCTGTCATGATTCCGTCAATTCCTGCTGCTTTACCCCTTTCATTCTACGTAATGCCTCACGCACGTCCCCACACTCACATCCTGCTCTTCTTCACTCCTAAACGATGTTGTACCTCCCTGGCCAGTACATGAAATTATCGCCTCCCTCTTTTCATCAACATTTAAAAATTCCTCAAAATATTCCGCCATCTACCCAATACCTCCAGCTCCCCATCTACTAACTCCCCCACTCTGTTTTTAACTGACAAATCCATTCGTTCCCTAGGCTTTCTTACCTTGTTTATCTCACTCCAAAAATTTTTCTTGTTTTCAGCAAAATTTCTTGACAGAGCCTCTCCGTTCTTTCATCCGCTCTTCTTTTGCACTCTCTCACCACTCTCTTCACCTTTCTTTTACTCTCCATATACTCTGCTCTTCTACTAACACTTCTGTTTTGTAAAACCTCTCATAAGCTACCTTTTTCTCTTTTATCACACCCTTTACTTCTTCATTCCACCACTCACTCCTCTTTCCTCCTGCACCCACCCTCCTATAACCACAAACTTCTGCCCCACATTCTAATACTGCATTTTAAAACTATCCCAACTCTCTTCAACCCCCACTACTCCTACTTGCACTAGCCCACCTTTCTGCCAATAGTTTCTTATATCTCACCCTAACTTCCTCCTCCCTTAGTTTATACACTTTCACCTCTCTCTTACTTGCTGTTGCCATTTTCTTTTTGTCCCATCTACCTTTTACTCTAACTGTAGCTACAACCAAATAATGATCTGATATATCCGTTGCCCCTCTATAAACATGTACATCCTGAAGCCTACTCATCAACCTTTTATCCACCAATACATAATCCAACAAACTACTTTCCTTACGTGCTATATCATACCTTGTATACTTATTTATCCTCTTTTTCATAAAATATGTATTACTTATTACCAAACCTCTTTCTACACATAGCTCAATTAATGGCTCCCCATTTACATTTACCCCTGGCACCCCAAATTTACCTACTACTCCCTCCACAACATTTTTACCCACTTTAGCATTAAGATCCCCAACCACAATTACTCTCTCACTTGGTTGAAAACTCCCCACACACTCACTCAACATTTCCCAAAATCTCTCTCTCTCCTCTACACTTCTCTCTTCTCCAGGTGCATAAACACTTACTATAACCCACTTTTCACATCCAACCTTTATTTTACTCCACATAATCCTTGAATTTATACATTTATATTCCTTCTTTACCTGCCATAACTGATTATTCAACATTATTGCCACTCCTTCTTTAGCTCTAACTCTATTTGAAACCCCTGATCTAATCCCATTTATTTCTCCCCACTGAAACTCTCCTACCCCCTTCAGCTTTGTCTCACTTAAAGCCAGGACATCCAGCTTCTTTCTTTCAACACATTCTTCTTTCTTTCAACACGTCGGCCGTTTCCCACTGAAGCGGGGTGGTTCAAAATGAAAACGAAAGTTTCCCATATATATATATATATATATATATATATATATATATATATATATATATATATATATATATATAATATATATATATATATATATATATATATAAATCCTGCTACACATTATCCCGCCTCGAGAGGCAGAACAACGTTCACATTGCCTTAACCACTTAACCAGTGATCCTTCAAGAATCAAGCACCCAGCAGAGCTAGGTGTGGTTCATGATCCGAGAACACTCGTGGTAGTGGTAAGCCTCACAAGCAGTTTAAGTGGTTAAGGCAATGTGAATGTTGTTCTGTCTCTTGAGGCAGGAGTATGTGTCGCTGGTTGCAGTTTGGTAAATATATATATATATATATATATATATATATATATATATATATATATATATATATATATATATATATATATATATATAATGTATATCAGTTCACAATGTGACGGGTCGAAGACCTCATTGTGTCACCATATTATGGTCATTATTTTCAAGTTCCTAGTGTATTCTTCCCTCCCCCTAAAAAAGGTTTTATTTGCATACGTAAAAAATATGACTGTAAAACGCTATGCTATAAGATGCCGATGATAAAATAAGCAAATGGAGTGGAAGATAAATAATGGAGTTTAATTTAGATAAATGCTATGTAATGAAAATGGGAGAACGTGAAATTAAGGCGCTTGATCAATATAATCTGAGACAAAATATTGAATGTCAGAGAGGGATGCAAGAGTTATTATTATTAACAAACAAGTGTCACAGGTTACATGGACGACAGTGTGACAAACTCATATGTTACCATGGCAAACCATAAATTTGATTGAAATATATAGATGGTGAAATCTTAAATAAACTGTTTACCAAGTTTATTAGGCCAAAATTGTAATATAAAACTGCTGTGTCCGTAAAACTTTTTGGATTAGATAGAAAAAGTTCGAAGAAAAGAAATATAAAATGGTTTACACTGGTAAAATATATGAATTGTAACAACTGACTGAAAACACTAAATATGTTCACGATGGTTAATGGGATAATAAGATGAGACATGATAACCACAGGTAGGGCCAGAAAAAATAATATGAAAAAAACAAGTAAAGAAGATTTTCAAGTACCTTCAACAAGCATAATAAAAGGCCAGGAGCTGTGAATCGACCCCTGCAACCGCAAATAGGTGAGTACACACACACAACACTGGACCAAAACTACTGAAAGAGACACAAAGTCTCAGTCTTCTACTGTAAAAGTTGTTTTTAGCGTTCTGAGATGATTGTGGACTGTGGAAGCCTGCGAAATACTGTGTTTCCGTTCTTTTTCTCAATCTCTTTCTCTCTTCTTCCTTCTCCTCCTCCTCTTGCTCACCCCCCATTCATATATCTACTTACCTACTGGTGGCCGCAAGCAAGGAGTACAAGTTTTTAGCCTTTAATTCGGCAGTTTTTCGACGTTGCGGCAACCATAAGAGAAGGACCTAGTGGAGCAGCTCAAAGAGATCAGCAGCATCTGTTGGCCTGCTTCACCTAGCCGCAACACCACCAAGAACCACTGATCTACGATGGGCGTCTTCATGGGGTGATGGGATTTCTTGATGTGGTGACAGGATGTGGCAAAAGACAGATGGGCTGTTTTAAAGGGGAACGGGATAGAATGTGTTAACAGAGTGATGTAATGTGTTGAAGGGGTTATGAGGTATATTGAAGGGGTGAAGAGATGTGAACCTCTCTACCTGGTCTACCTCGCCCTGCAACCAGGTCTCGAACCAAGCCCCCCAGGATAAAGACCTTGATATTTAGGCTCTTGGTGCTCGTGGTAGGTACTTAGCCGTAGGTACCACAGCCCGGGTGATTAGAAAAAAGCATGGAACAATTGCTTAAGTTCCTTCTCGAAGATAGTTTAAAGCCCGTCGGCAATTCCATTCAGTTTTTCTTTATTTTACAAGTGTAAATTATATCCTTGCATCTGTACTCCAGAAAACATACTTTAAACAAAATTAAATGTTAGAAATAGTTTAAGCAGTGAAAGTTAACTGCAAATTTTCCAGAGCTGTAGTTTTGCTTGCTTTAAATTGGATTGTTAAAATACAGGAATATAGAAGCCCAGATAAAATTAGTCTTAATACTATTATCATTGTTGTTGTTGTACTCTCCCGGCCCGGGTCTTTTCCAGATGGTGACCCGGGATTAACTCCCTGTCGTGGGAGTGTCTGAGACCTATGTCTCCCATGGGAGGAAGTACAACTACCCCCTCATCGTCTGGGACCAATTGTCCCCAGGCCTAGCCAAGTTCTCCGCCCTCACGGGGCTCGTAGGGAGAAGCTAGGCCTCTGTGGTCTGCCATCTTCCTCGCCCCAGGGAGGCTAGGGAAGGGTTGCTGTGTTCTCTGGAAGACTTGGAGGGTTGCTGTGTTCTCTGGAAGACTTGGAGGGTTGTTGTGTCCTCTGGAAGACTTGGAGAGTTGTTGTGTCCTCTGGAAGACTTGGAGGGTTGCTGTGTCCTCTGGAAGACTTGGAGGGTTGTTGTGTCCTCTGGAAGACTTGGAGAGTTGCTGTGTCCTCTGGAAGACTTGGAGGGTTGCTGTGTCCTCTGGAAGACTTGGAGGGTTGTTGTGTTCTCTGGAAGACTTGGAGAGTTGTTGTGTCCTCTGGAAGACTTGGAGGGTTGCTGTGTCCTCTGGAAGACTTGGAGGGTTGCTGTGTCCTCTGGAAGACTTGGAGGGTTGATGTGTCCTCTGGAAGACTTGGAGAGTTGTTGTGTCCTCTGGAAGACTTTGAGGGTTGCTGTGTCCTCTGGAAGACTTGGAGGGTTGTTGTGTTCTCTGGAAGACTTGGAGGGTTGTTGTGTCCTCTGGAAGACTTGGAGAGTTGTTGTGTCCTCTGGAAGACTTGGAGGGTTGTTGTGTCCTCTGGAAGACTTGGAGAGTTGTTGTGTCCTCTGGAAGACTTGGAGGGTTGCTGTGTCCTCTGGAAGACTTGGAGGGTTGTTGTGTTCTCTGGAAGACTTGGAGGGTTGTTGTGTCCTCTGGAAGACTTGGAGAGTTGTTGTGTCCTCTGGAAGACTTGGAGGGTTGCTGTGTCCTCGGGAAGACTTGGAGGGTTGCTGTGTCCTCTGGAAGACTTGGAGAGTTGTTGTGTCCTCTGGAAGACTTGGAGGGTTGCTGTGTCCTCTGGAAGACTTGGAGGGTTGTTGTGTCCTCTGGAAGACTTGGAGAGTTGCTGTGTCCTCTGGAAGACTTTGAGGGTTGCTGTGTCCTCTGGAAGACTTGGAGGGTTGTTGTGTCCTCTGGAAGACTTGGAGAGTTGCTGTGTCCTCTGGAAGACTTGGAGGGTTGCTGTGTCCTCTGGAAGACTTGGAGGGTTGTTGTGTTCTCTGGAAGACTTGGAGGGTTGCTGTGTTCTCTGGAAGACTTGGAGGGTTGATGTGTCCTCTGGAAGACTTGGAGAGTTGTTGTGTCCTCTGGAAGACTTGGAGGGTTGCTGTGTCCTCTGGAAGACTTGGAGGGTTGTTGTGTTCTCTCGAAGACTTGGAGGGTTGTTGTGTCCTCTGGAAGACTTGGAGAGTTGCTGTGTCCTCTGGAAGACTTGGAGGGTTGCTGTGTCCTCTGGAAGACTTGGAGGGTTGTTGTGTCCTCTGGAAGACTTGGAGAGTTGTTGTGTCCTCTGGAAGACTTGGAGGGTTGCTGTGTCCTCTGGAAGACTTGGAGAGTTGCTGTGTCCTCTGGAAGACTTGGAGGGTTGCTGTGTCCTCTGGAAGACTTGGAGGGTTGTTGTGTTCTCTGGAAGACTTGGAGGGTTGCTGTGTCCTCTGGAAGACTTGGAGGGTTGTTGTGTCCTCTGGAAGACTTGGAGAGTTGCTGTGTCCTCTGGAAGACTTGGAGGGTTGCTGTGTCCTCTGGAAGACTTGGAGGGTTGTTGTGTCCTCTGGAAGACTTGGAGAGTTGCTGTGTCCTCTGTAAGACTTGGAGGGTTGTTGTGTCCTCTGGAAGACTTGGAGAGTTGCTGTGTCCTCTGGAAGACTTGGAGGGTTGTTGTGTCCTCTGGAAGACTTAAGAACATAAGAAAGGAGGAACACTGCAGCAGGCCTGTTGGCCCATTCTAGGCAGGTCCTTCACATTCCATCCCACTAACAGAATATTTGTTCAACCCAATTTTCAATGCTACCCAAGAAACAAGCTCTGATAATTTTATTTACTCATGTGCAATTCCCACTCAAATCCAACCCCTTTCACTCATGAATTTATCCAACCTAAATTTAAAACTACACAAGGTCCTTGCTTCAATAACCCTACTAGGCAGACTGTTCCACTCATCAACTGCCCTATTTCCAAACCAATACTTTCCTATATCCTTTCTAAATCTAAACTTATCTAACTTGAATCCATTATTGCGGGTTCTCTCTTGGAGAGATACCCTCAAGACCTTATTTATATCCCCTTTGTTAATACCCATTTTCCACTTGTATACCTCGATCATGTCTCCCCTCATTCTACGTCTTACAAGTGAATGTAATTTAAGGGTCTTCAATCTTTCTTCGTAAGGAAGATTTCTAATGCTATGTATTAATTTAGTCATTCTACGCTGAATGTTTTCTAACGAATTTATGTCCATTCTGTAATATGGAGACCAGAACTGAGCTGCGTAATCTAGGTGAGGCCTTACTAATGATGTATAAATCTGTAATATAACCTCTGGACTTCTGTTGCTAACACTTCTTGATATAAATCCCAGTAATCTATTTGCCTTATTACGTACGCTTAGGCATTGCTGTCTTGGTTTAAGGTTGCTGCTTACCATCACCCCAAGTCCTTCTCGCAATCTGTATGGCTAAGTTCTACGTTATTTAACTTATAAGTGCTTGGGTTATGGACACTCCCGAGCTTCAGAACTTTGCATTTATCTACATTGAACTGCATCTGCCATTTTTCTGACCAGGAATTGAGTTTGTCTAAATCCTCCAGTAGTTCACTGACATCTACGTCTGAATCGATTATCCTACCTATCTTCGTGTCATCAGCGAATTTGCTCATATCACTAGAAATTCCCTCGTCAAGGTCATTTATATATATTATAAACAACAACGGGCCCAAAACCGATCCCTGAGGAACGCCACTTGTTACAGATCCCCACTCCGATTTAACCCCATTTATGCACACCCTCTGCTTCCTATTGGTGAGCCATGACTCGATCCATGATCTATTGGAGAGTTGCTGTGTCCTCTGTAAGACTTGGAGGGTTGTTGTGTCCTCTGGAAGACTTGGAGAGTTGCTGTGTCCTCTGGAAGACTTGGAGGGTTGCTGTGTCCTCTGGAAGACTTGGAGGGTTGTTGTGTCCTCTGGAAGACTTGGAGAGTTGCTGTGTCCTCTGGAAGACTTGGAGGTTTTGTCCTGAGACTTGAGTTCTGTGTCCTCTGAAGACTTGGAGGTTGCTGTGTCCTCTGAAGACTTGGAGGTTGCTTTTGTCCTCTGGAAGACTTGGAGGTTGTGTGTCCTCTGGAAGACTTGGAGAGTTGCTGTGTCCTCTGTAAGACTTGGAGGGTTGTTGTGTCCTCTGGAAGACTTGGAGAGTTGCTGTGTCCTCTGGAAGACTTGGAGGGTTGCTGTGTCCTCTGTAAGACTTGGAGGGTTGCTGTGTCCTCTATGATTGCCACACTTAGAAATTTAAGTAATGTCTGCGAGAGATAATTGCGAGATATGATTGGCGTTTTTATCAATATCATTTAATCATAAGGATTAGAAAAATAACTGTGACAAACATTGTGTCTTAAGGAAGATTTTTTTACTGATGATGCTTTGAATTTAGGTAACTCGTTTAGAGAACCGTAAGGCTGATGAATTAAACACTTGTGCAACACTTGTGCAACACTTGTGCAACACTTGGGTATCATTTTTGTGTAAATGTTTCCCCAATCAGCGGCTCCCTCAGTCAATAGTGTCTAATTCATCATTATTACAATTAATTATTTAGCATTCATTATTGTGTTTTATAACTTTGCGAAGACATTGACATTGACATGTTATAAAACATTGCGAAGACGTTGTGTAAGCATTCAGTTTACGCAATGTCTTCGCATGTCTGTACGCAAGAATATAATTCGGCTTACGCAAAGTCTGTATGTATATGCTACTTGGCGATTTGCTAATCAACTAGTGCAGTCAAAACAAGTTGCAAGAAGGGGGAGGGACTCGCTCTGAGTCTGTGTTGCCTTGTGTTGTCTCACTATTGTATTACGCAGGGCATTGTAGAAAATGTGTGTATATAAAAAAAACGCTCCGTTAATAATGTCAGTGGACGGAATTTGTTTTGAAAACGGACGCGTATTAATCCTGAAAAGTATCCAGGATAGAAGAGGACAGGAGAGGTGTGTCAGTACCAGAAGAGCTGTGGCTGGATCAAGACGTCATAAGACGTCATGGTTTGGTGTTTGTGTGAGTACGGGGTGGTATTTTGGGTAAGTTTAGGCCATAGGTTATTTTACATATTAAGGCCTGTAAAGCCCTAGTATGTGGAGGACCTGTACAGGTGAAGTATTTTTGCCTGCAGGCTTAGAGGCCGGCAGAAGTGTTAAGGAGCCCCACTGTTAAATGTAGAGGGTAGGTTGTATGCTGTATATGTAAGTTTACTATAAATATAGCTATATTTTTATAAAAGTTAATTTAATTGCCCTTCCTGATAATGAATATAAGTATTGACCATTTACTTAATGTTTTTTGTAAAGAAACAAGCTGGGCCAGAGGTTGGTGTACGATTTTTAATATCTTAAATGCCACTAGACAGGCTGTTACCCCCCGGTGCCAGTACATATTTTTACGTAACGTAATAATTTCCTTACAGTTGAGTCCAGAGATTTAACAGTCTTTCATTTCTACAGTGTTTCGGAGAGTTTGCTAATGTGTGAGGTCAGTGCAATCAGTGTCATTCTGTTGATTGCTTTGCTGCAACCTTCGTGAAGTAGAGGGATATCAGTGTGTTTAACAACTTGAGGGATGACGACGCCTCTGTCTGGACTCTGCCTCCAAATGATTGTTATGGAGGTATGACACTTTTCTTTTACATTTGTTTATGAACCTCGAACTTTCGTAAATAAACATCCATTCGCACACACAAAACTAAAGAAATAACAGATCAAAACATTGTCAAAAAGGAGCGTATGTATCAGTATTTCATTGGTACATGATGCTGAGATGGAATGGAAACTTACTTTTTCGGGCTCAAAAGCCCACACCTCACTGCCGTCCATAGGACGGTTTCAATCCCCTTGTGTCACCAGAAACTGCAGTTCCCCTGTTTAACAAGTGAGATTGAAACCTACCTTGCTCGTTGTATCGTGAGCTATGGTGTTCATAGCACCATGTACGACAGGTAATGGTGACGATAGAAGCAGAAGTGTCGTTTGAGGAATGTCACACGTCCTCCACTCAGTCTGGAAATTCACAACACTCACACTGGTACACTACACTGTTCTTCAAGATTTGTCCTTTACTTTGCGGTAATTTCACAACAGGAAGATAGTTCACTGTATAATAGTTCTACTGTGAATGTTGACATTGTCACTGAGGAACAGAAATGCGCTGATCACTAGTGTTCTTTGTATGTTCTTCTAGCGTGAAACCTGAGTTTCCTGTACCAGTTCTTAAAGCAATCTGCGCCCTGCAGCGGCTTCGCCCTGGGCGCGCCCTCATTACAAGAGATTTGCTGAATTCAGCGTTATTACTCTTCCTTGCTAAACACTGCAACAGAATGCAATACAAGATAGAAGATTTCTTGATATCTAGTAATAGAAGACAATTTATTATTGTCCCTCATTGTGAATAAAAGTGATGCAGTGTTTTCTGTATTTTTCCTACCAAGATAAAAGGAGTCCTTTTTCTCACTGCATTATCACTCCTATTGCAGTGAACACTGCGGTGCAAAATGAGGCGACGTGACTACGCTCTGATACACACTGTTACTGCATCTGCTTCCAATTACTGTTGATTGGACGCCATTTGCCCTTTCTGAGAGGGTTGAAACCCTCAGGGGGCCTGAAAGGGGCTGATTCCTCCCCTTTCTTGAGAAATTTTCTTGAGAAATATTCACAGTGTTTGTGAATATTTCGCCTGCTCTTGCGAATTCCTAGCATATATATATATATATATATATATATATATATATATATATATATATATATATATATATATATATATATATTACAAGAACTCATTTATAATTAAGTCCTAAAATTTTCTCAATACGTTTAAAGATATATTTTTTTTCATTTATGTTAATGTAAAAATAATAATTTTGTACCAGAAGAACCTTAAAAACTTACCTAACCTTATTATAACAAGCGCAATTTAATTCAGCCTAATCCACCTAAATATATTTTAGATTAGTTTACAATAATTTATTAATAAACAAACACAATGAAATACATATATTACGTTAGGTTCAGAATGATTTTTACGAAATTATTGCATTCACAAATTTAGCTTGCCTTATTCGGCAAGATGAGCATTGCTATTTAAGCCAAAATCGCAAGTTTTACCTATTTATCTCGACATTTATTTATATATATATATATATATATATATATAATATATATATATATATATATTCTTTTCTCTACGGATGAGGGTCCCCAAAGACAGTTACAGAGGTGGTACCTCCCTATATTATATATATATATATATATATATATATATATATATATATATATATATATATATATATATATATAAAATATATATATATATATATATATATATATATATATATATATATACATATATATACATATATATATAATATATATATATATATATATATATATATATATATATATATATATATATATATATATATATATATATATATATATATATATATATAATATATATATATATATATATATATATATATATATATATATATATATATATATTATATATATATATACACGTATGTGTGTGTGTGTGTGTGTGTACTCACCTATTTGTGGTTGCAAGGGTCGAGACTCAGCTCCTGGCCCAGCCTCTTCACTGACTGCTAGGTCCTCTCTTTCCCTGCTCCATGAGCTATGTATGGTTCCTGCCTCCACTCCCTCACTTTCCAGACTATTCCACTTCCTGACAACTCTGTGACTGAAGAAATACTTCCTAACATCCCTTTGACTCATCTGAGTCTTCAACTTCCAATTGTGACCCCTTATTTCTGTGTCTCATCTCTGGAACATCCTGTCTCTGTCCACCTTATCTATTCCTCGCAATATTTTCTACGTCGTTATCATGTCTTCCCTAACCCTCCTATCCTCCAGTGTCGTCAGGCCGATTTCCCTTAACCTTTCTTCTTATGACATTTCCCTTAGCTCTGGAACTAGCCTTGTTGCAAACCTTTGCACTTTCTCTAATTTCTTGACGTGCTTGACCAGGTGTGGGTTCCAAACTAGTGTTGCATACTCCAGTATGGGTCTGACGTACACGGTGTACAGAGTCTTGAACGATTCCTTACTGAGATATCGGAACGCTATTCTCAGGTTTGCCAGGCGCCCATATGATGCAGCAGTTATCTGGTTGATGTGCTCTTCAGGAGATGGGCTCGGTATTATACTCACCCCATGATCTTTTTCCTTGAGTGAGGTTTTCAGTCTTTGGACACCTAGCCTATACTCTGTCTGCGGTCTTTTTGCCCTTCCCCGATCTTCATGACTTTGCATTCGGCGGGGTTAAATTCGAGGAGCCAGTTGTTGAACTACGCGTCCAGCCTGTCTAGGTCTTTGTAGTCCTGCCTGATCCTCATCTGATTTAATTCTCATTAACTTCACATCATCTGCGAAGAGGGACACTTCTGTGTCTAGCCCTTCCATCATGTCATTCACATATACCAAAAACACCACTGATCCTAGGACTGACCCCTGTGGAACCCCGCTCGTCACAGGCGCCCATTGCCATACCTCATCACGTACCATGAGTTGTTGCCTCCCTGTCAGGTATTTTCTGATCCATTGCAGTGCCCTTCCTGTTATTCGTGTCTGATCCTCTAGCTTCTGCACTAATCTCTTGTGAGGAACTGTGTCGAAGGTCTTCTTGCAATCCAAGAAAATGCAATCTACCCACCCCTCTCTCTCGTGTCTTACTTCTGTTACCTTGTCATGAAGCTCCAGTAGGTTTGTGACACAGGATTTGCCTTCCATGAATCCGTGGTGTTTGTCGTTTATAAGTGGTTCCGTTCTAGGTGCTTCACCACTCTCCTGATAATCTTCTCCATGACTTTGCATACTATACACGTCAGTGACACTGGTCTATAATTTAGTGCCTCGTTTCTGTCTCCTTTCTTAAAAATGGGGACTACATTTGCCATCTTCCATACCTCAGGTAGTTGCCCAGTTTCAAGGGATGTGTTGAAAATTGTGGTTAGTGGCACACACAGCGTCTCAGGTCCCTCTCTAAGGACCAACGGAGAGATGTTGTCCGGTCCCACCACCTTTGAGGTATCAAGGTCACTTAGCAGCTTCTTCACCTCCCCCTCAGTTGTGTGTATTTCATCCAACACTTGTTGGTATATCCCTTGTTGGTGTACCCTCTGTTCTGTCTTCCCAGACTCGTTTGTGTATCCACTGTAAATACTTCCTAAAATCTTGTGTTGAGCTCCTCACATACTTTTTGGTCATTTTTTGTGAGCTCCCCACCTTCTTTCCTTAGCCTAATTGTCTTCCTCCTGATGTGGCTATACAACAGCTTCGGATCGGAATTGACTTTCGATGCTATGTTGTTTTCATACTGTCGCTGGGCCTCCCTCCTTATCTGTGCATACTCGTTTCTGGCTCTTCGACTAATTTCTTTATTTTACTGGGTCCTTTGTCTTCTATACTTTTCCATTCTCTAGTGCACTTAGTTTTTGCCTCAATGCACCTTCGGGTAAATCAAGAGCTCGTTCTGGTCTTCCCATTATTTCTGTTGCTCTTGGGAACAAATCTTTCCTCTGCCTCTTTGCATTTTGTTGTTACGTAATTCATCATTTCGTTTACTGACTTTTCTACCAATTTCCTTTCCCACTGAACCTCCTGCAGGAAGTTCCTCATACCTGTGTAGTCCCCCCTTTTCATAGTTTGGCTTTTCCCATCTTACTACTGTTACCCTCTCCACTTGTAACTCTACTATGTATTCAACGCTCAGAACCACCTGATCACTAGCTCCAAGGAACCTTTTATATGTGATGTCCTCAATGTTCGAGCTACTTAGGGTGAACACGAGGTCCAGTCTTGCTGGTTCATCATCCCCTCTCTCTCTGGTAGTGTCCCTAACATGTTGATGCATGAGGTTTTCCAGTACCACATCCATGGGGGTCCCATGTTTCGGGCCCCCCATGTGGCTCCAGGTTTTCCCAATCATTCTCCTTGTGGTTGAAATCGCCCATAACTAGTAACTTTGCTCTACTCGTGTGAGCTCTTCTGGCCATCTCAGCTAGTGTGTCCACCATTGCTCTGTTGCTCTCTTCATATTCTTCTCTTGGCCTCCTGCAGTTCTGTGGTGGGTTATACATCACTGCAATGACTACCTTATGTCCCCCAGACTGAATTGTACCTACTATGTAATCCCTTTCGCCAATTTCGTCCATTCCATCCATTTCCTCAAATCCCCATTGGTTTTTAATGAGCAGTGCAACTCCTCCTCCCCCTCTGCTCATTCTCCTGTTGTGTGTGTGTGTGTGTGTGTGTGTGCGTGTGCGTGTGTGTGTGCGTACTCACCTAATGTGGTTGCAGGGGTCGAGACTCAGCTCCTGGCCCCGCCTCTGCACTGTCCGCTACTGGGTCTATGCTCTCCCTGCTCCATGAGCTTTATCATACCTTGTCTTAAAACTATGTATGGTTCCCGCCTTCACTATATCGTTCGCTAAACTATTCCACTTCCTAACTACTCTATGGCTGAAGAATTGCTTCCTAACATCCCTCTGACTCATCTGAGTCTTCAGCTTCCAGTTGTGTCCCCTTGTTTCTGTGTTTCCTCTCTGGAACATCCTGTCACTATCTACCTTGTCGATTCCCCGCAGTATTTTGTATGTCGTTATCATGTCTCCTCTAACCCTTCTGTCCTCCAGTGTTGTTAGTCCTATTTCCCTCAACCTTTCTTCATAGGACAAACCCCTGAGTTGTGGAACTAGCCTTGTCGCAAATCTTTGCACTTTCTCTAATTTCTAGACGTGCTTGACCAGGTGTGGGTTCCAGACTGGTGCTGCATACTCTAGTATGGGCCTGACGTACACGGTGTACAGTGTCTTGAACGATTCCTTGTTAAGGTAACGGAACGCTAATCTTAGGTTTGCCAGTCACCCATATGCTGCCGCGGTTATCTGGTTGATGTGTGCCTCCGGAGACGTGCTTGGTGTTATACTCACCCCAAGGTCTTTCTCCTTTGATGAGGTTTGTAGCCTTTGTCCACCTAGCCTGTACTCTGTCAGCGTGTATATATATAGTATATAAAAATATATATATATATATATATATATATATATATATATATATATATATATATATATATATATATATATATATATATGTGTGTGTACTCACCTAGTTGTGGTTGCAGGGGTCGATTCAAAGCTCCTGCAGTGTGTGTGTGTGTGTGTGTGTGTGTGTGTGTGTGTGTGTGTGTGTGTGTGTGTGTGTGTGTGTAAAACGAGGATAGCATGAGGGGGAAGGTGGTACTTCCAGTTTTATAGATAGTAGACCAGGTGGGCAAAATGAAAGATTAAATTATGGTGTGTGGACTTTATGTTGACCGGGAAAACTGGTTTCCAGCCTCTTGGACCCATACACTTGAATCCAGGGTGACTGCACGATCCGAGAAAGGTATCCCCGTATTGCATAATCCCAGTCCCCTCTGACTTAGTATACATGAAAGATGTACGGTGCAGTGTATGTTTATAATGATGTTAAATATTAACACTGAAGATTTTAGTGAAAATGAAGCTGCATAGACAAGTTGTCGCGTGGGAACTAATGACCATTTCTTTAATAAAAGCAACCCAGCACAAATTCAAACTCTGCACCAAGAAAGAACAACTATTAAAGTTTAAGGCAAAACTGAATGAGGCATTACCTGGAGTTTACCTGAGAGAGTTCCAGGGGTCAACGCCCCTTCGGCCCGGTCTGTGACCAGGCCTCATGCTGGATCAGAGCCTGATCAACCAGGCTGTTACTGCTGGCCGCACGCAGTCCAACGTACGAACCACAGCCTGGCTGGTCAGGCACCGACTTTAGGTGCCTGTCCAGTGCCTGCTTGAAGACAGCCAGGGGTCTATTGGTAATCCCCCTTATGTATGCTGGGAGGCAGTTGAACAGTCTTGGGCCCCTGACACTTATTGTGTTGTCTCTCAACGTGCTAGTGGCACCCCTGCTTTTCATTGGGGGGATGGTGCATCGTCTGCCGAGTCTTTTGCTTTCGTAAGGAGTGACTCTCGTGTGCAAGTTTGGTACAAATCCCTCTAGGATTTTCCAAGTGTATATAATAATGTATCTCTCCCGCCTGCGTTCCAGGGAGTACATGTTTAGGAACTTCAAGAGTTCCCAGTAATTGAGGTGGTTTATTGCAGTTATGCGTGCCGTGAAGTTCTCTGTACAGTGTTATGGTCCTTGAAGGTGAGATCCTCTGTCATGATCACTCCCAGGTCTTTGACATTAGTTTTTCGCACTATTGTGTGGTTGGAATTTGTTTTATACTCCGATGAGATTTTAATTTCCTCACGTTTTCCATATCGGAGTAATTGAAATTTCTCATCATTGAACTTCATATTGTTTTCTGCAGCCCATTTAAAGATTTAGTTGATGTCTGCTTGGAGTCTTGCAGTGTCTTCAATGGTGGACACTGTCATGCAGATTCGGGTGTCATCTGCAAAGGAAGACACGGCACTGTGTCTGATATCCCTGTCTATGTCCGATATAAGGATGAGGAACAGGGTGGGAGCAAGTACTGTGCCATGTGGAACAGAGCTTTTCACCGTAGCCGCCTCAGACTTTACTCTGTTGACTACTACTCTTTGTGTTCTACTTGTTAGGAAATTATAGATCCATCTACCAACTTTTCCTGTTATTCCTTTATCACGCATTTTGTGTGCTATCACACCATGGTCACACTTATCAAAGGCTTTTGCAAAGTCTGTGTATATTACATATGCATTCTGTTTGTCTTCTAGAGCATCCAGGACCTTGTAGTGGTCCAGTAGTTGGGACAGACAGGAGCGACCTGCTCTAAACCCATGCTGCCCTGGGTTGTGTAATTGATGGTTATCTAGATGAGTGGCGATTTTGCTTCTTAGAACCCTTTCAAAGATTTTTATGATATGGGACGTTAGCGCTATTGGTCTGTAGTTCTTTGCTATTGCTTTACTGCCTCCTTTGTGGAGTGGGACTATGTCTGTTGTTTTTAGTAACTGCGGGACGACCCCAGTGTCCATGCTCCCTCTCCACAGGATGTTAAAAGCACGTGATAGGGGCTTCTTGCAGTTCTTGATGAACACTGAGTTCCATGAGTCAGGGCTTGGATCGGAGTGCATGGGCATGTTATTTATCGCCTTTTCGAAGTCATGTCAGATAGGCTTGCGTCTACCAGGTTCTGTGGCACTCTCATAAAAAAATCATTTAGGTCTTCAACTCTTAGTCTGGTTAGCGGCTCGCTAAAAACTGAGTCATACTGGGACTTAAGTAACTCACTCATTTCCTTGCTGTCATCTGTGTAGGACCCATCCCGTTTAAGTAGGGGCCCAATACTGGATGTTGTTCTCGACTTTGTTTTGGCATAAGAAAAGAAATACTTTGGGTTTCTTTCAATTTCATTTATGGCTTTTAGTTCTTCCCGCGTTTCTTGATTCCTGTAAGATTCCTATAGTTTTAATTCGATGTTGGCTATTTCTCTGACCAGTGCCTCCCTACGTATTTCAGATATATTGGCCTCTTGTAGCCGATCTGTTTTTATTTGCCTTCGCCTGTATAGGGAGCGCCTCTCTCTTTCTAGTTTACATCTTCTCCTTTTCCTTAAGGAATTTACCTTCAGCAAACCTCAAGTGCCACAGAGTTAATTTGTTCTAGACATAGAACAAATGATTAGGCTATCTTCCCAGTTTATATCATTTATGACTTGGTTTACTTGGTCCCACCTTATGTTTTTGTTATTGAAGTTGAAATTGGAGAAGGCTCCCTCGCGACTGATCACATTTTGTTGATCTGGGGTTCCCCTCATGCATGTCTGGACCTCTATTATGTTGTGATCTGAGTATATCGTTTTTGATATGATGACATTTCGTATCAGATCATCATTGTTAGTGAAGATGAGGTCCAGTGTATTCTCCAATCTTGTAGGTTCTATTATTTGCTGGTTTAAGGTGAATTTGGTGCAGAGATTTAAAAGCTCGTGTGTGTGCGAGTTTTCATCTGAGCTGCCTCCTGGTGTTATCTATGCAATCACATTATTTGCAATATTCCTCCATTTTAGGTGCCTTAGGTTGAAGTCCCCCAGGAGCAAGATGTTGGGGGCAGGGGCTGGAAGGTTTTCCAGACAGTGGTCAATTTTCAGAAGCTGTTCTGGAATTGTTGGGGCGTTGCATCCTGAGGCTTGTATACAACCACGATGACCAGGTTTTGATTCTCGATCTTTACTGCTAAAACTTCAACTACATCATTTGAAGCATTTAGTAATTCTGAGCATATAAGTGACTCTGTGATATACAGGCCAACCTCTCCCCCCCCCCTTCTGCCTGTTCACTCTGTCACATCTGTATAGGTTGTAGCCCGGGATCCATATTTCATTGTCCAAGTGATCCTTTATGTGGGTCTCTGTGAAAGCCGCAACATTGCATTTGACTCTGTAAGCAGTCCACGAATGTAAGGTATCTTGTTGTTTGTTGCTGGCTTTTAGACCCTGTATATTTGCAAAGATGAATGTCGTTGGATTGGTGGTATTGGTGGTATGGGGGGGTCTTTTTTCCTGGCACTAATATCTGTTGTTCTGGAGTGGAGGCCATTGCCTGTGGTTCCACTTCTGTAGTTATGTAACATATATCAATATCCCATTATACACTCACACTAAGTTTGAACCCGCTGAGAACTTGGTATTATCAAGTTATCGGGATAAAGATTAGAAGACAATCGAATGCGAAACTCACAAATTAGCTTATCGAAACCAGTATTTAAATTTTCCAATTTCTTCAATAGAAACGGAAATTAAATCCAGACTTTCTATAGGTAAGATTGACCAGTGATATAAGTTTAGTAACTTTTATTTAAGCCTTGGATAAATAACATAAAAGTGTGTTACAGTGGCTTTGAGGGCACGCAGGTGTCAAGGGTACATACAAATTACTTTAAGTAAATTTAAGCCAGAATAACCCAGTAATGTCAGACACTGACGTCTGACTAGTAGAGATATTCTCCAGTTATTTCAAGGAACACAATTATTTTTAATAAAATAAAGAAAAAACTTCATTTGAGAACAAAAACAGATCAGGACTAAAAGCTTAAAGCTGACCAGAAGCTGTATTCTTCAGCTATTGTACAAAACCCAACAATTTCAAGTTTGTTAACTAGGTTAGAGAATACAGAAATTTTGCACCTACAAAGCCTAAACCCAAAGGTGTCATTCATTCCATAACAATAATCAGTTATTAAACACTAAAGCCAGTCAGAATAAACATGCTCCAGATGTTTAATGGAAAATATCACTGTCCCATTTCTAAATTAAAACTGGTCCTATTCCTCATCCTCATATCAGACATTGACAGGGATATAAGCCACAGTGCTGTGTCTTCCTTTGCAGATGACACCCGAATCTGTATGACAGTGTCCACCGTTGAAGACACTGCAAGACTCCAAGCAGACATAAACCAAATCTTTAAATGGGCTGCAGAAAACAATATGAAGTTCAATGATGAGAAATTTCAATTACTCAGATACGGAAAACGTGAAGAAATTAAAATCTCATCGGAGTACAAAACTAATTCCAACCACACAATAGAGCGAAAAACTAATGTCAAAGACCTGGGAGTGATCATGTCAGAGGATCTCACCTTCAAGGACCATAACAATGTAGCAATTGCATCTGCTCGAAAAATGACAGGATGGATAATGAGAACCTTCAAAACCAGGGATGCCAAGCCCATGTTGACACTTTACAGATCGCTTGTTCTATCTAGGCTGGAATATTGCTGCACACTAACTGCACCTTTCAAGGCGGGTGAAATTGCTGACCTTGAAAATGTGCAGAGAACCTTCACCGCACGCATAAGTGCGATAAACCACCTCAACTACTGGGAACGCTTGAAGTTCCTAAACCTGTACTCTCTAGAACGCAGGCGGGAGAGATACATTATTATATACACATGGAAAATTCTCGAGGGCTTAGTACCAAACTTGCACACAAAAATCACTCCGACGAAAGCAAAAGACTCGGAGGCGATGTAACATCCCCCAATGAAGAGCAGGGGTGCCACTAGCACGTTGAGGGACAACACAATAAGTGTGAGGGGCCCAAGATTGTTCAACTGCCTCCCAGCGTACATCAGGGGGATTACCAACAAGCCCCTGGCTGTCTTCAAGCAGGCACTGGACAGGCACCTCAAGTCGGTACCTGATCAGCCGGGCTGTGGTTCGTACGTTGGACTGCGTGCCGCCAGCAGTAACAGCCTGGTTGATCAGGCTCTGGTCCAACAGGAGGCCTGGTCACAGACCGGGCCGCGGGGCGTTGACCCCTGGAATTCTCTCCAGGTAGACTCCAGGCATAGTGGTGCCTACACACTCTACTGACAGTGCCAACATTCTTCCAAGTAGGAGACACCAGTGTCTCCTTCCTACAGAAGAGCCTATGGCAAGTGCATGGAAATCAAATTCGGGACTGGCTCAAGTGAGTAGAGGGCATCTACATGTGTCAGTTATTCCATGAAGCTTTCCCTAGTTATAGTTCACCATAGTTGAAAATTTTAAGGTGATCTCTTAAGTCGTTCAGAAGTTAAAAATGAAAGTTTTTCGGAGGAAGTTAGTTGAAGACAAGAAAATTGTACTTACAGGTAATAACTCGTGCCTCCAGCTCCTGCCTACAACCCCTGCTTCCAACCCTGCCTCCAACCCCTGACTCCAGCCCCTGCCTCCAACCCTGCCTCCAACCCCTGCCTCCAACCCCTGCCTCCAACCCCTGCCTCCAACCCCTGCCTCCATCCCCTGCCTCCAACCCCTGCCTCCAACCCCTGCCTCCATCCCCTGCCTCCAACCCCTGCCACCAACCCTGCCTCCATCCCTGCCTCCAACCCCTGCCTCCAGCCCCTGCCTCCAACCCCTGCCTCCAACCCTGCCTCCACCCCTTGCCTCCAACCCCTGCCTCCAACCCTGCCCCTCCCAACCCCTGCCTCCATCCCCTGCCTCCAACCCTGCCTCCACCCCTGCCTCCAACCCTGCCTCCACCCCTGCCTCCAACCCCTGCCTCCAACCCCTGCCTCCAACCCCTGCCTCCATCCCCTGCCTCCAACCCCCGCCTCCAACCCTGCCTCCACCCCTGCCTCCAACCCCCGCCTCCAACCCCTGCCTCCAACCCTGCCTCCAACCCCTGCCTCCAACCCCTTTCCTCCAACCCCTGCCTCCAACCCCTGCCTCCAACCCCTGCCTCCAACCCCCGCCTCCAACCCTGCCTCCATCCCTGCCTCCAACCCTGCCTCCAACCCTGCCTCCCATCCCCTGCCTCCAACCCCTGCCTCCAACCCCCCCCCCCCCCCCCCCCCCCCCCCCCTCCAACCCCTGCCTCCAACCCTGCCTCCAACCCCTGCCTCCAACCCCTGCCTCCAACCTCTGCCTCCAACCCCTGCCTCCAACCCTGCCTCCAACCCTGCCTCCACCCTGCCTCCAACCCCTGCCTCCATCCCTGCCTCCAACCCCCGCCTCCAACCCTGCCTCCAACCCCTGCCTCCAACCCCTGCCTCCACCCCTGCCTCCAACCCCCCCCCCCCCCCCCCCCCCCCCCCCCCCCCCCCCCCCCCCCCCCCCCCCCCCCCCCCCCCCCCCCCCCCCCCCCCCCCCCCCCCCCCCCCCCCCCCCCCCCCCCCCCCCCCCCTCTACATGTGTCCAGTTATTCCATGAACTTTCCCTAGTTATAGTTCACCATAGTTGAAAATTTTAAGCTGATCTCTTAAGTCGTTCAAGTTAAAATGAAAGTTTTCGGAGGAAGTTAGTTAAGACAAGAAAATTGTACTTACAGGTAATAACTCGTGCCTCCAGCTCCTGCCTACAACCCCTGCTTCCAACCCCTGCCTCCAACCCCTGACTCCAGCCCCTGCCTCCAACCCCTGCCTCCAACCCCTGCCTCCAACCCCTGCCTCCAACCCCTGCCTCCAACCCTGCCTCCATCCCCTGCCTCCAACCCTGCCTCAACCCTGCCTCCATCCCTGCCTCCAACCCTGCCTCCAACCCCTGCCTCCATCCCCTGCCTCCAACCCCTGCCTCCAGCCCCTGCCTCCAACCCTTGCCTTCAACCCCTACCTCCAACCCTGCCTCCAACCCCTGCCTCCAACCCCTGCCTTCATCCCCTGCCTCCAACCCCTGCCTCCATCCCCTGCCTCCAACCCTGCCTCCAACCCTGCCTCTATCCCTGCCTCCAACCCCTGCCTCCAACCCCTGCCTCCATCTCCTGCCTCCAACCCCTGCCTCCAACCCCTGCCTCCATCCCCTGCCTCCAACCCCTGCCTCCAACCCCTGCCTCCAACCCTTGCCTCCAACCCCTGCCTCCAACCCTGCCTCCAACCCCTGCCTCCATCCCTGCCTCCAACCCCTGCCTCGAACCCCAGCCTCCAACCCCTGCCTCCAACCCCTGCCTCCAACCCCTGCCTCCAACAGCTAGACAGCATTAACTTTACAAGATGGAATGGTGTCAGTTGTAATGTTGTTTATCTGAGTTAAAGTCAAAGAAACTGAACTTAGATCAGCCAGTACAAGCTAAATCATCAAGTTACTGTTACTGTGTTATGGTCATTATATTTCTTATTAACGACATTTTTTTACAGGCAGACCTACGGTAGTGCAATGGGAAATCCACTGGCACAGTCCTGGCCATTTTTTTTTTTTTTTTTACATAAGTTATCCGAGCCATTCTAGGGTGGTAGGAATGGGTCTTACAACGTTGGTCATAGCACATGTGAATATGCTAATTCTTTCAGGTATCTTGTCATGTGAATATAACGATGGTATATAATACCTACAAGTTGATAAGACACGTGCAACAGTTAGACGCCTTTATGCCAAAACGTTTCGCCTACCCAGTAAGCTTGCTACATTGCTTCTCAGTTACTACGTTCTTGATTCTGCTAGTGGGCCACGACTCGTCTGTCATCTTCAAGATTTTCTATGCATTACCTGAGTCAGTTTATAAGTCTCCACTCTAATGCTTCAGTTCCACATTGTTTCAGACTATGGAGCAGAACTCTTCTGCAGGCTGAGGGACTGGTGCCTCCTCTGAATTTGACTGAAGAAGCCTACTGTGAAGATGAAATGTTTCAGAATAAAGATACCTAACTGTTGCACAAGTGTCTTACTTATCAGGGATCAGCTCCTAGTTACCGTACACAAGCATTAAAAGTTTGAAGCTGATTGGGTAAGATGTTCTCGAGTTATGAGTGAAACAAAAACAAAATTTGAAGGAGGAAGAAAAAGAAAAGAAAAAAAATTCAGACAAATACCTAATGAAATTAATTATTATTATCATTTTATTATTATTATTATTTATTATTATTATTATTATTATTATTATTATTATTATTATTATTATTATTATTATTATTATTATTATTCATGAGTAAGCCCTTGATGTGCTATTGTCAAACAGCATTTAGAGAAATAGGAATTAGGTTTGATCGGTAAAAAGGAGGAAAAGCCATCAATTCCTTGGATCGAGACCTCTTCGTGTGTAGACTTTCTGAGTATCTTCTACATTATGACAGTATCTCTCGTAACTCTTTACTCCTTCATTGAAGCAAGGTTATTTTCCTTTAAGCTTTTCTGTTCTAACTGTAACGTTAGATACATTGGTAGAACCTTTAGAAACTTCGCAAACTAGAATACATAAACATTAGGGAATGTCTTGGATTAAACCATAGAATTTATTTTGTGCAAAGACAATGTAGAATAAATTTAAGAATATTAGAGAGTCTGTAGAGTATATTAGAGAGTTGGTGACTGAACATAGAGACAGTACATCAACAGATAGACTGTTGACGTTGAAATAGTTGCGTTTCCCCTGTATAGGTTTTCTTTGTCAGCG
>WNWK01010715.1:0-68759 GCA_009830355.1 Cherax destructor | reverse complement strand
GCACCAATAGACCCTCTACGCTGATGCCCCCAAAAACCACCTGGAAAACAACGTCCCTCAAACCCTTTTCAACGGTTCATAAATTTTTTGCGCTAATATTCGACGCCCTTCAAAAATCATCTCTCCCCCAAAAATTACCCCTGCCTCTGCTTTGACACCCCCCCATGTCCAAATTGAATGCCCCAAAACAGACTCCCCTCCCTCCTCCACCCCAAAAATTTAAAAAACAAAAACCCTTCGCCCCCCGGGTCAAAAACACACAAAGGTCCCCCCCTCTGGAATTATAGATCCCACTTCCCCCCTTCTTTCCAAACCCGCACCCGACGGAAGGATTCCATGGAGCCTGAACATCACCTCATTTCCCCCGGGTTGGACCCCCAACACAAGAAAAATTGCCACCACCGTGCCTCAAAACCCTAGAGCACCTTCACTGATTTTCTGGCCCTATACCCCATCATCCTTAACAATCTTTCACAATCTCAATTTCCCCCCAAAAAGTCTGTCTAAGCATCTCAACACGCCCCAACCCCCTTCCTTAAGCCCAGCTCTCACCCCCCCCCTTTTAACATATATGCCACCCCCTTACGCAGATCAAAAACCCCAAACCCCCCCTTCCCCTTTCCAAATAACCACCTCCCCCAGCCAACACTTGCCCCAATACAAGCGCCCCCCCTTTAATTGATACCCTCCCAAAGTGGGAAATTTGCCCGCCCCCCTGGGAAAAATTGGAATTAGCCCCACCAATAAAAAATATGGTCTCAACCCTCAAACTTCACCACACTTTCCCCCCCTCTAAAATTAAAACCCCTCGCCTATTTTTATCGCCCAAAACTTTCCCCCAAAATCTTTAAAAACGGTCCCATTCTTAACAACTGAGCATTCCCCCTCCCCCCCACCACTCCCCCCAACCCCTTATTTTACCCACGTTTACCCATACCCTTGCCTTAAAAAGCATCTCAACTACCCCCCCGCCGCCACTTTTATTCGTTCCAAAAAACTTTATCGCCCCTGAACCCAAAAATCTCTGGGGAAACCCCCTCCCCCCCCGACTCCCCAAAACCTTTTCGCCCCCCAACCATAAAGGGGCCGTACCCCTTTAAAAAAATCTGAGCCAGGGACACCCCCCCAAAACCCCACAATGCCACAACCCCCCCAACTACCATATTCTCAACTCTCGTCTTACCCCTTTGGGCGGTCCCCCCCACTTTTTCCCCCCCAAACCCCTGTCTGAGGGAAGTGATGGCACCCCCTTCAAAGGGAACTTCCCCCCCTCCAGTCACCCAAAAATTTTTTCTTCCCCCCGTACTCATGTACCCCAAAATCATCAATTGGGGGGGGAAAAACATTACCTCCAACCCCTGTCCCCCTGGACAAAGATCCACGACCAAAAAAGTTTCCCCCAAAACTCTGGAAACTTTTTTGGAGCACACAAAAAGAAATCCCCCCAATCCCCAAAACCCCTCTGCCTTTCCCCCCTTCAGCCCCATTCACCGTTTAACTCCCCGACCCCAGTATCCCGTCTTTCAGTTTCCAGCAGTTGCAAAAAACCCCCAAAACGCCAGTGCTGAAAAAAACCCCCCGGAACCCCACCAAAACCCCAATTTCCCCCGCCCGCCATAAACCCCCCCCAAACCCCCTCCCAATCCCCCCCCCCAAGTTCCCTCTTCCCAAAGGTTCAGGTTTTATGCTTCCCCCCCCACACCCCTTTTCTCCCCCCCTCTTCCCCCAAAAAAAACCCTCTTCCACCCCCCCAAACACACTCATTGCCCCTTTTTTAAAAACCTCCCCCTCCAAACCCCCCTGATTTCAATGCCTAAACTAGGTAGTTAGGCCCTCGTCTATATCTATAAATAATCGCTTGAAATATATTTATAATATGCCAGTTTTTTATGGAATGATTTTTAAATAAAAATAATTGCCCTCCTTGTCAATTTTAAAACAAGTCATTATAATCCTTTTAAATTTTTTTAAAAAAATACACCCCAAAAGGGAATGCCTCTTTTGGTATGATTTTTTTTCTCACAAAATTTTTTTTATTTTTTTTGGGGGAATATTTATTTGTTTTTAACATTGAATTTTTTGCTTGAAATATTTCGTATAAGAATATTGGAAGATAAAAGGAACATGCAACTAATGTCATTTTTTTGGGGGAATTTTGGGTCTGAAGCAACAAAATGTTGACTAAACAAAGTATCACTTGGCCATCTGTGTTTTTTTTTTCCTTTTGTTTTTTCCCATTTTACTAATAAGTAAGCCGGGGAGGCCGGGGAGTGAAAAAAGCGCGGGGGGGTCATCCATGACTAAGACCCCATGGAAAATTTTTCCTTTTTTCCCTTTTTAACCCCATTCTTATTCCTGTGTTTTTTTTGTTCAAGTTTTTAACACAACATTTTCCCCTTAAAATCTTTTTAACAACAAAACTGATCAAATTTTTATCATTAATTTATCTTTTTTTTTTTGGAAGATTCGTCAGGAAAAATTTTTTACTTGGGGTTTTTTAGATGATGGCCGTTAAACTTTTGGTCTCCCGACCCAGCCCTTCAGCCCCCCCAAATTTCCCCTTTTAAAAAAATTTGGTAATTTAAAACCCTTTTTTATTTCTTGTAATAGGCCATATTTTATCCAAATTTTTAAATCATATTTTTGTTGGTAAATTTTGATAATGTAAGCAAAAAATAAAAGTTTTTAAAAAAAAAAAGGGGGAAAATTTGGGAAAAGTATACTGTGACAATTATGAAAAAACCCCCCCCTTCTTTTATATTTAAATATTATATTTCTTATGTTTACTTTTTTTTGTTGGAAAATTGGCTTTTAATAATAAACAAATAAATAAAAAAAATTTGTAAAATTAAAAATTATTTTCATGAAGATGAATATACTTTTCATTTTTTAAAATTTATTTACAAAAAAATAATATGTCGGCACAGACCGGGGGGGGGCGTGACCCCCGAAAAAACCCTTCAGATTCTTTTAAAGGGAAAACTGGGGGCAAGGCAAGCTTGATGAACAAGTTTCCAAATTATTTTAAAAAAAATTTTTCCCCCGGCCAAGCAAATTTGCCTTTTTTTTTTTTTAATTTTAAGCAAAAAATTAAAAATTTTTATTTAAATTTTTTTCCAATTGGGTTTTTTTTTAAAAAAAAGTTTTTTTTTTTTTTTAAATTTTTTAATTTTTAAAAAAACCAAACCTTTTGGTTTTTTTTAAAAAAAAAAGGAAAAAAAAAAAAAAAAAATAAAATTTTTTTTTTTAAAGGGAAAATTTTTTTTTGTTTTAATAATTTTTTAAAAAAATTTAAAATTTTTAAAAATTATATATATATATATATATATATATATATATAAGGGGTCCCCCCTTTTGTCTTTGGGGGCCCCTTGCCCCCGGGGAAGGGGTAAAAAAAAAAAAGGAAAATATTTTGATTTCTTTAAACCATTTGGTTTTTTCCCTTCCCCCCTTTTATATATATATATATATATATATATATATATATATATATATATATATATATATATATATATATATATATATATATATATATATATTAAATTTTTAAAATTCAAAAAAAAGGGAAAAATTTAAACACTGATTTTAAGAAAAACTGGCCCCGAACCCGGGGGGAAAAGGGTTTTCACCCCCACTGGACCAATCCTTCATCCGCTCACGCTGGCTTGATCCAAGGACCGTTTCAGGGGGTGGTTAGCTTTTTTCTCTTCCCCGCATGAGGGTGGATGCCGGGGTTTTGGCATGGGGGTAAAAGGTTCCAATTTTATCATCCCCTCGGCCTTTTTATATAATATATATATATATATATATATAAAAAAATATATATATATATAAATATATATATATTCTTTTTTTTTAAAACCGGGGCCCCACCAAAGGGGGCCCCCAAAAAAAAAAAAGCTTTTTTAAATTTTGTAATAAAACAGGGAGGGGGACAGCCCCCCCCCATGTTGTCGCCTTTACAACCCATGGTTTAGGGGGAAAAAAACCCACTTCCCCCTGGGATAGGGGAAAAAGAACAGAACTAGTAAAAAAAAGAAGAAAAACCCGAGGGGGTGTATAAATATGTTGCATGAAGGGGAGTGGACCAATGTAATAGAAGTAACAAGAAAACCTGAAATTGCATGTTTTGAGACAGAAAAAAAAACCCAAAAACCCCACATGTAAACAAAAACCTGTTTACACTCCTTGGGGAGGAAGGGGACCCCTGGGGGTTTTCCCCCCTATCCTATATAATATATATATATATATATATATATATATATATATATATATATATATATATATATATATATATATATATATATATAAAAATCATTTAAAATTAAGTCCTTCTAAAATTTTCTCGTAAGATTTTAAAGATATATTTTTTTCATTTATGTTAATGAAAGATTTTATAATTTTGTACCATGAGAAACTTTGAAAACCTACCTAACCTTTTAACAAGGCAATTTAATTTCCCCCAACCCAACTAAATATATTTTAAATATTAACATTAATTTAATAATAAACAAAACAATGAAATATTTTTTTTTTCGTTATGTTCAGAATGATTTCGAAATTATTGCATACAAAATTTTCTACTTGTCTTTTTGGCAAGGTGAGCGTGCTATTTAGCCAAACGCATGTTTTGCCCTGCCAGCCCCTGCAGTCCACCTACACCCGCCTCATCAGCTGCTCAACTCGCCCCAGCATCACACACACCGATCAACAACGCAGCAGTTTCTCTGCATATCGCCAGAGTGGACGGCCACCACCTGTATATTCCCTCCTCCTCCCCTTTACCCAACCTTTTCCCTTTTCATCCTACCCACCCCTTTTTTCCATCCCACCCACCGACGCTCAGGTCATCAAGAAGAAGAAGACCACCACAATATATATATATATATATATATATATATATATATATATATATTATATATATATATATATATATATATATATATTTTAATAAAACAACCACTAGAAAAAAATTAGACTATAAATTATCAAGGAACTTGAGAAAGGATTAATGGGCAAGAAACCACAGTCACATCAAACTCAAGTGAACACGATTTAAGAGGAAAAAAGGACCAAATTTCCAAGAATTAAGATTGCCCATTTATCATTAATTTTCCCAATTTTTTTAAATTTAAAAAGAATCACTTTATAAACCAAAAAATATTCATATTATTTTAAAACCGTTTTAATGAAACATGATTCTATTTATTCCTCTCAACCATGGACTGCTTGATAGAATCATGTTTCATTAAAAGCATTTTTAAATAATATGAATATTTCTTTTGTTTTAAATTTGGGATTCTTTTATAATTAAAAAAATTTAAAAAATGATAAATTGGACTAATCTTAATTTTTTGGGAAGAGTTTGGTCCTTTCTTTTTTTCTTAGATCGTGTGTTAGCTACTGTGAGGTGTGTCTTTGTTAGTGTGATGTGACGTGAGGGGTGTCTTTCCCTTATATAAGTCCTCTTGTCATGTTTCCTTTTATAGTTCCTTGATAATGTGAGTAGTCACGAAAGCCTTGAATTCTATTTTTTCATATTTGTCTTGCATATTCTGATATCACCTGATTACTGTGATCTTTTTTCATATATATATATATATATATAGATATATATATATATATATATTTTTATATATATATATATATATATATATATATATATATATATATATATATATATATATATATAGATGGGTCCACTCTGGTACAAATTTGGGACCCATACCTGAGAGTGGATAAAAGGCTTCAAGGAAGAAATTTGGATTTATTCCTGAAGCCATTTGAATATTCCACTTCTACCACCCCATCTTTTTTTTTTTTTTTTTACAATAGGTATATTTTATTACATTATATGGTAAAAGATTTAAGAGATACATTGTTGATATAAAGATGGCATATACAGTACAAGGGGTGAGATACATGCTAGTACATATTGTTAATGTTTGTCACTGATTATAATGCAAAATCTCATCCAGCATTTGAGTGGGGCCGTCCCAGAATACAGCATGATTACCCCTCTGAACAGCGCGCTGAGTGCTGGAACAGAAAACTAGCTGCCCTGGGATCCCTAGTTACAAAATAAATATATAATATATATATATATATATATATATATATATAATATATATATTATTATATATATATATATATATATATATATTATATATTTTTATTAAGAATGGGGTTTACCTCTAGTGCAAATTGTGGGACCTTAGCCCTCGAGAAGTGGATAAAAGGCTTCAAGGAAGAATATTTGGATTTCTTTCTGAACATTTGAATATTCCACTTCTCCTACCACCCCATCCTATATACACAATAATGCATATAAATGCTTTATTAATAGACAGAATACTTATAGAAAACACAAACATAATACAATGGTACAATATGTCAAAGATTATGAATCTCTCCAGTTCCCGAAGCCGGACCCAGCCAATATGCAGCATGCGTTTCCTCTGATGGCCCGCTGAGACGCTGGAACATGAACGGGCTGCCCTTGGGTCCCGGTGGATGAGTCTGAACCCGTTCTTTGGAAACGTGTTGATTTTTTCCCACGCCCCAAGGCTCTGATCCCACTGGGGGCAAATTTATACCGTTGGCTGTCCCTGTACTTCCGATCTTGTACTCCTATCGGGTCAGCAGCTCCTCCCCGTCCGACACTGTGATGGATGTAGGTGTCCCGCCAGTGTCGACACGCAGGTATAATCCCATGTAAGAGCTTGCCATTCTTCCAAGGATAGATGGTGATCCCGTCGGGCGTTTGCTGGGTTGTGGGCGTTGTTGGCTGCTAGTGATCGAGGCTCCTCCTCAGCTGGGCATCCAGCTGTAGCGAGGGTTCTCATTATGATGTCGTTGACCTCATTGTGTCTTGCATGCCAACCCTTGGTTTTAGAACAGTTAAGCCATATAGACCATATTGGTCGGCTGCGCATCGCCTGCAAATCACGTATATTCCGTGGAATGGGGGCAAGGCGCAGAGCCACTGCAATACGAAGGGTCTTAGGGTCGAGGCGTGTTCCCATGGCCGAAATGGGAACTGTTTGGAGGAAGTCCCCAGAGTGAGGTGCACTCACAGCTAGGAGACGGGCAGTCTCCCTGTCTGATGTTACGGCCCTGAGCATATTAGCAGTTCTTTTCAGCGATGGGGCCGTCCCAGCTTGATTGTTTGTAGGCCAGTTCTTCACTAGGTTTTGGTGTTGGAGCATCAAGAGTCTCCCATTCAGTGATGGCAATGGTGTAGCTAGGGTCCTGTATTCCTGCTGAATCACTGAGGTTGTCTGGAAGAATTTGTTTTATTAGCTCATTTGATGCTATGGAAGAGGATAAGAAGGCTTGGTAGGGCAATCTGGGAGGATTTGTACTCCCAGCCCCCAAGTCTGACTGGAAGTGAGGCTTGCAACCACTGTCCATCTTCGAGGGAAAGATTCAATACACTCTCTAGCATGGTCTTGAGGAGAGAGTCGTATTCCTTGAGTTTCGGGCTGTTGAAGGCTGGGGCATCTCAGGAAGTATGTAAGTTTTGGATTGACAGGCATATATATATATATATATATATAATTTATATATATATATATATATATATATATATATATATATATATATATATATATGTCGTGGATTAGGTAAACTGGTCAATTAGCAAGAACTCATCTAAAATTAAGTCCTTTCTAAAATTTTCTCTTATACGTTTAAAGATATATTTTTTTCATTTATGTTAATGTAAGAATTTATTATTTTTACCAAGAGAAACTTTGAAAACCTACCTAACCCTATTACAACAAGCGCAATTTAATTAGCCTAACTCCAACTAAATATATTTTAGATACGTTAACATTAATTTAATAATAAACAAACACAATGAAATATATTTTTCGTTTTGTTCAGAATGATTTTGGCGAAATTATTGCATACACAAATTTTCACTTGTCTTATATGGCAAGGTGAGCGTTGCTATTTAAGCCAAATCGAAGTTTTACCTAATCGGCACGACATATATATATATATATATATATATATATATATATATATATATATATATATATATATATATATATATATATATATATATATATATTTCGTGCCGATTAGTAAAACTCAATTACAAGAACTCATCTAAAATTAAGTCCTTTCTAAAAATTTCTCTTATACGTTTAAAGATATATTTTTTCATTTATGTTAATATAAAATTTATAATTTTGTACCAAGAGAAACTTTGAAAACCTACCTAACCTTATTACAACAAGAGCAATTTAATTTAGCCTAACCCAACTAAATATATTTAAGATACGTTAACTTTAAATTTTTAATAATAAACAAACACAATGAAATATATTTTTTCGTTATGTTCAGAATGATTTTGGCGAAATTATTGCATACACAATTTTTCACTTGTCTTATATGGCAAGGTGAGCGTTTATTTAAGCCAAAATCCGCAAGTTTTACCTAATCGGGGCCCTGCTGCAGTCGAGAGAGGACGTCGTCTTAGCTGCTCTGAACACTGATCTCCAGCTGCCCTGCTGCAGGCGAGAGACGTCGTCTTAGCTGCTCTGAACACGATCCTCCAGCTGCCCGCGCAGTCGAGAGGGACGCCCCAGCTGCTCTGAACATTGATCCTCCAGCTACCACTGATCCTCCTGTGACCAGAGCGGAGAGGAAAACTGCTTGCTGTCACTTTGGCCCCATCCCTTCAAGGAGGGCGGTGACTAGCCTGCTTGTTCCTCCCTCTCTACCCCCATCCCCCACCTTATCCTGCCCCATCCTCCCCATCACCAAACCACTACACTGGCTCATCCACAGAACACTCTCTACACACTGCTGTCCTTCTGCCTTTCCTGTCTTCTTATTTTTCGCAACTTCGCCTTTTGGCGTTTTAAAACAGGGCATTTTGACCATCCGGTGGCCTGTGTGTTTTTAAAATCCGGTCGATCTTTGCCTTGGGCCCCATCCCCCTCACCTCCTCGAGGGTAGGCTATCTTAGGGGCTGACCTTCATAAGTCAGCTGAAGTAGGATGACACTTTCACAGGTAATTAATTTCTTTCCACATATTATCTGTGTCATGTAAATTACCAAGGAACATGCCTAATATAAGAGTCAGACTTCGTGTCACTTGGTGACAAGAAGTCAAAAGAAGAAAATACTTGACTGCATTCGCAATTGCCAGTGGCACCAGTGGATATCTTTGATACCTATGCTGGTGCAATTCTGCTAATTCTTCGGAAGAGGAACATTGCACTTACTAAAGAGGAATGTTCTTGACAAACTCGCCAATGAAGGAGTCACTCCCATTCCCCTGACAACTTCCAGGCACAGCGCTCTGTGTTCGTTGCACGTATCAACAGCATCATGCGTGAGCATACTGCTGATGAACTCGTTGAGGAGATCAACCAGAAAATGAGTTCAAGGTTCTCCAGGCATACAAATTCAACAGGAATGCGGCTAACCAACAATCGCTGAAGCTCATTCTTGAGACTCCTTGATGAGGCCAAGCTTGTTTGTGAACAAGGCCTGAAATGTTTTGGCATGAAATGCACACCTGATCAAGTGAGTCTGGAAAGGTTTGTCCCAATTACCCAATGCTACAGATGCTACCAGTTTGGGCTAACACCAACAAATGCAACAAGGAGCAAACCATTTGCAGTATCTGTGCTGGAGAACATGTTCATAGGGAATGCCCCAACAGGAGCAAACCAAGTGCATCCTCTGTGGCGATAAGCACCACGCTGTCTCCCCTGGCTGCCCCACCAGGAAGGCTGCAATTCAGAAAATCCTGGACAACAGGGAAGTCAGCACTGAATAACAGAAACACTGATCAGTCACCTCAAATTCCCAAGGAGCCTTCCCAAGCCTAAAGTCTGGCAGTGCCTCCACTGCTACCTCTTCATCCAACAATGCCTGGAACCAACCAATATCCCACCCACCCCATCCAACTCCAACCTACTCACTCCTAGTCCACCCCAAGCTCAAGGCACACCTTTCTACCCTATTCCCCTGGCCCCATCCAAGATGGAGTAATGAAGAGCACTGCCTTCATTTGATAGCAAAGGAACTAGCAAAGGGTGATGACTGGCTATTCTGCCCCTCATCAATGCCTTGTTTGAAGAATTGTTCCATAGTCATACAATATCCAGACATAGTGCGATCTCATATGGGATCTTCCCACAAACTCTGGCCCCCACCCAAGCCCCTCGCAGGAAGTGACGATCCCGGCACCGGTTACGGAAGCTGTTGCACAATCTACCGCCTTTGAGGCTAACCTAACTGACCACACGGTCCAGAACTCCCCGCCAATGTGGCTGACCAACTGACCACACAGGTTCAGAACCCACCGTCATTGAGGCTGACCAAACTGACTGCCCAGGCTCCCACGCTACTCAGAGGGAGACAGTCACTGGGCAACTAGATAGTCTTGATGAACTAGACCTCCAACTCCAAGAACCAGTGTCCCTATTTAAAGCAACGGCAGTTCTGAGACCCCAGTACACCGAGGGACACAGACTCGGACATGAGTTCGGGATCAGAGAATGAGTCTGAAGTGTCACCTGATGTTACCATTACCAATAGCAGCGATGAAGCCTCTCTATTCTCGCAGGTAAACACCCAGGAGTATACCCTCCCACCCCTCTCGAAACACACTGGCAGGCGCAACCAACCCCATCGGACTGCACCTCAAACGTCCCTCCTCTTGCAGCTATACACCTAAGCACGTAAAATAATGGGGATCACAATTCTGCAAATCAACATTCACCACTTCTTCAACAACCGCTACCTTTTTGAAATGAGTTGTGTAACCACAACCCAGACATTATCCTCCAACGAAACAGCAGCCAGGACCTGACCAACACATAAAACTCCCCGGTTACTCAACACTCGAGAAATCCAGAGGGCCTTATAATGGAGAAGCCATCCTTTGAAGCGGGATATAATTCCTAACATCCATGTCGAAGAGGACAACATCTAGCAATAGAACTGCTGACCTCAATGGCCGACTCGTAGTGGGAACAGGCTACTTTCCCCCAGACAGCCTTACATTGAGTCTATCCCCTTACATAGATTACTCAGTCGAAAGTCCCTACAGTCCCTAGCAGGTGATTTCAATGCCCACCACCCCGCTCTCTTTAACTGTGGCCCGCCCTCCCGCAGGGTGACCATAAAGGAAACAACTCTTCAACCTAATGGCGGCAAGAAATCTATCTTTCCAGGGCCCATTTCTTAAATCTATGTGGGCCCCCACCCAGGGACTCCTGACATAGTACTCACCAACAGGGACTGCGATCTGTTCCACTGCAAAGTGTCCCCGGGCGGCAACGTCGGCTCTGACCTATCCTGTCATAATTAAGCTACAATCCACCCCATTCCGCACACCCATCCGCCCTAAACCCAACCTGAAAACACTTGGCTTCGACCCTTCAGGGATTACCTAGCAAACGACCAGACTATTTTCTTGACAACCAACCCTCACTGCAATAGATGTGGCGATCGCATCTCTGCATAATAGAATCACCGGGCCACTGAGCATGTTGCCAACTAACCACCTCCAGGGTTTACCAACGTACAAACCAACTAGGGAAATAAAGACAGAATGAACAATTATCAAGCTGAATGTAGAAGGAACCTCTCAGGCCAGCCCACTCGCGATGTACTCCTAAGAATGAGAAGGGAATTAACAACCCTAATCACTCAGCACAAAAGAGACCTATGAAATGACCTTGTGCTGCAAGCTAATCAGTATAAGCGACAACCAGAACGATTCTGGAGCAAGATCCGCAGACTACTGGGGCTAAGCACTTACCCACTCAACTCACCACTCATTCACTAATGATGTTGGCGAGGAGGTGACACTCTACTCGATGACCCACAGGATCAAGTTGATTTGATGAGAGAGGTGTGGAAGAAAATTCTATCTCACAATGTCAGCAGAAGATTTAACAAACAACCATTACGTGTGGGTCAATCAGTGGCGTGACAGAACCGGAAGACTTCCAGCCAATATTAACAATTGATACATCTTTCTTGAACCAGAGCACCCTCTCACAAGGCCAATCATCCTTAAGGAAATGACCCAAGTCATTGGACGAATGAGAAATAAGGCCCCTGGACCCTCAGGCATAACAGTAAAACAGATAAAATACCTACCCGTAATTGCAAGATGTCCCTATTAAACATCTTAAATGCTATCCTGGCGTCTGGCTACTTCCTACATCATTTAAAACAGCTAAGATGATCTTCATCTCTAAACCCAATAAGGACACCCGTAACCCAGAAAATTACAGACCTATCTCTCTACTAGAAGTCGCTGGCAAAGTCTTTGAGAAAATCATTTCCAATAGACTGAACTATTACATTGAATTTAATCACCTTTTCTCAGAAAACAGTTTGGTTTCAGGTCCCATCGTGGAACGCAGCATGCTATCAACATCATCTATGATGCTGCTTAAGCCTGAGGAATCAAGGACACCTGGCCCTAATTGCAACGAGGACGTTCACAAAGCCTTCGACAGCCTCTACGATGGGCTTATATTTAAACTTGCTGATCTACCAGATCATAACTGGACCTTTCTCAGGCTAATATTCAATTTCAACAGGCCAGAAGAATCATCCCCAACTTTAATGGCAAATCGGCAGGTCCCTTTCACCCCAACAGCTGGAGTACCTCAAGGCTCATGCCTTAGCCCCATACTCTTCAATATCTATGTAAATGACCTCCCGCAACCAGAACATAATGACACCATCATCACCCATTTTGCAGACGACGTGATTCATGTTGTGTCATCCGCCCCATAACAGGTGCAACAAAATACAGAGAGTAATAGCGAAAATGAATGAAGAATTACGAAGAACTGCTAATTGGGAGAAAAAGTGGAGAATCACAACTAACCCAGAAAAAGTCCTCATTAGCACCATTGGCTGTCTCCCAGAAACCATAGAAGACAAAGGAGGTACTCCATAAGGGATCACGGGTCGGTATCAGAAACCTAACAAAATCCTGGGATATGAGATCGACAGATTACTTAACTCCACTTCTCACATCTCTAAAAAAAGTGAATCTAGCTAAAGCCGCCTCAGCCAACTATTCAGATTCAAGAAGCACCAACCCACATCAAGAAGCACCTCTACAAGATGATGATCAGACCTCTGTTGGAATATCCTTGCGTACCACTATCACTTACAACTAAAACCAACAGGCTGCGGCTTCAACGAGTCCAGAACAAAGCCCTCCGCTTTATCACTGGGACCAGATTAAGAGACAGAATCAGAACTGAAGACCTACATATACAACAAGAACTCGATGTAATTAATGTAAGGATAGATAAACTAGCGAAAAGACAGCTATACGACATGCAAAATTATATGTACCAGATAGAGAACACCCCCACAACCGGTAAACACAACCGAATATGTCATCACCACACCTCCCCACCGGAACCCAAAGAATGACTCTGCAGCAAAAGGTTAAGGCGCTACATCCACAATGACAACTACCCACGACCCAGAATCCTGAGTGATCTCCCCGTCGAACCAGAAGAGTGGGTACCACCAGTCCCAGTCTATGTTCAACAATATAGATAAATACTCCCCATTTATGGGTGACCTACCCTTCTCCAAACTACATATTACAACTACCATTGTAACACCTACGACCTTCCTATTTTAGGACATCACCTCAGAAACTGCTTGAACAACTCGGGCTAGCTACCAACAACATCAAAGCCCTACAACTACCACCTATTGAAACTGCTCCTCCAGTACCGGGCTAACCACCATCAACACCGAATGCCCAGAAACTACCACCTTTTGCGGCAGCCTTTCCGAAAAAAAAAAAAAAAAAAAAAAAAATTACTATAAATAGTATGCATTCTCCCAATTCAGTGTCATGCTGTGATACAGTAGTATACCTGTGTGCAACTGATGGGGTGAAGGCATATCCTCCTCATAAAATTTACTTATGTATAACTCTACATACACACACACTTATTATGTTGCGCCAAAGTGGATAGGCCACTTACCTTTATAACCCTAACCTCCCTCTCCCCCACCTATTTCCCAATTTCCATCCTTACCCATCCTTCTTCCTTCCCCATCTTACGACGCTCTGGTCAATCAAGCTCAAGACCTAATCGGCACTGACATATATATATATATATACATGTATATAATATATATATATATATATATATATATATATATATATATATATATATATATATATATATATATATATATATATATATATATATATATATATGTGTGCCGATTAGGTAAAACTTACGATTTTGGCTTAAATAGCAACGCTCTTCTTGCCATATAAGACAAGTGAAAATTTGTGTATGCAATAATTTCGCTAAAATCATTCTGAACATAACGAAAAAATATATTTCATTGTGTTTGTTTATTATTAAATTAATGTTAACGTATCTAAAATATATTTAGTTGGGTTAGGCTAAATTAAATTGCGCTTGTTGTAATAAGGTTAGTAGGTTTTCAAAGTTTCTTGGTACAAAATTATAAATTCTTACATTAACATAAATGAAAAATATATCTTTAAACGTATAAGAAAATTTTTAGAAAGGACTTAATTTTAGATGAGTTCTTGCTAATTGACCATTTACCTAATCGGCACGACATATATATATATATATATATATATATATATATATATATATATATATATATATATATATGCAAGAAAACCACTATGAAAAATAGAAGAATTCAGCCTTTCGTGACTACTCACATTATCAAGGAACTATAGTTATCATAGTTCCTTGATAATTGATATCTGCTGGAATTCTTCTATTTTCATAGGTTTTCTTGCATATTTTGATATCACCTGTTTACTGTGATCTTTTTGAATATATATATATAATATATATATATATATATATATTTTTTTTTTATTAACACATCGGCCGATTCCCACCAAGGCAGGGTGCCGAAAAAGAAAAACTTTCATCATCATTCACTCCATCACTGTCTTGCCAGAAGGGTGCTTTACCACTACAGTTATAAAACTGCAACATTAACACCCCTCCTTCAGAGTGCCGGCACTGTACTTCCCATCTCCAGAACTCAAGTCCGGCCTGCCGGTTTCCTGAATCCTTCTAAATGTTACTTTGCTCACACTCCAACAGCACGTCAAGTATTAAAAACCATATGCCTCCATTCACTCCTATCAAATACGCTCACACATGCTTGCTGGAAATCCAAGCCCCTCGCACACAAAACTTCCTTTACCCCCCCCTCCAACCTTTCCTAGGCCGACCCCTACCCCGCCTTCCCTCCACTACAGATTTATACACTCTCGAAGTCACTCTGTCTCGTTCCATTCTCTCACATGTCCAAACCACCTCAACAACCCCTCCTCAGCTCTCTGGACAATCGTTTTGGTAATCCTGCACCTCCTCTAATTTCCAAACTCCGAATTCTCTGCATTATATTCACACCACACATTGACCTCAGACATGACATCTCCACTGCCTCCAGCCTTCTCCTCGTTGCAACATTCATCACCCATGCTTCACACCCATATAAGAGCGTTGGTATAACTATACTCTCATACATTCCCTCTTTACTTCCATGGACAAGGTTCTTTGTCTCCACAGACTCGAAGTGCTCCACTCACCCTTTTCCCCTCATCAATTCTATGATTCACCTCATCCTTCATAGACCCATCCGTCGACATGTCCACTCCCAAATATCTGAATACATTCACCACCTCCATACTCTCTCCCTCCAATCTGATATCAATCTTTCGTCACCTATTATTTTGTTATTCTCATCACCTTACTCTTTCCTATATTCACTTTCAATTTTCTTCTTTTACACACCCTACCAAATTCATCCACCAACCTCTGCAGCTTCTTCAGAATCTCCCAAAAGCACAGTGTCATCAGCAAAGCAACTGTGACAACTCCCACTTTGTATTTGCTTCTTTATCTTTAGCCCAACACCTCTTGCCAAGACCCTCGCATTCACTTCTCTTACAACCCCATCTATAAATATATTGAACAACCACGGTGACATCCCCATCCTTGTCTAAGGCCCACTTTTACTGGGAAATAGTCCCTTCCCTCCTACACTCTAACCTGAGCCTCACTATCCTCATAAAAACTCTTCACTGCTTTCAGTAACCTTCCTCCTATTCCATACACCTGCAACATCTGCCACATTGCCCCCTATCTACCCTATCATACGCCTTTTCCAAATCCATAAATGCCACAAAAACATCTTTACCCTTATCCAAATACTGTTCACCTATATGTTTCACTGTAAACACTTGGTCTACACACCCCCTACCTTTCCTAAAGCCCCCTTGTTCATCTGCTATCCTGCTTTCTGTTTTACTCTTAATTCTTTCAATAATAACTCTACCATACACTTTACCAGGTACACTCAACAGACTTATTCCCCTATAATTTTGCACTCTCTTTTGTCCCCTTTGCCTTTATACAAAGGAACAATACACGCTCTCTGCCAATCCTAGGTACCTTACCCTCTTCCATACATTTATTAAATAATAGCACCAACCACTCCAAATATATCCCACCTGCTTTTAACATTTCTATCTTTATCCCATCAATCCCAGCTGCCTTACCCCTTTCATTCTACCCACTGCCTCACGAACTTCCCTACACCCACAACTGGCTCTTCCACACTCCTACAAGATGTTATTCCTCCTTGCCCTACACACGAAATCACAGCTTCCTGTCTTCATCAACATTTAACAAATCCTCAAAATATTCTCTCCATCTTCCCGATACCTCTAACTCTCCATTTAATAACTCTCCTCTCCTATTTTTAACTGTCAAATCCATTTGTTCTCTAGGCTTCCTCAACTTATTAATCTCATTCCAAAACTTTTTCTTATTTTCAACAAAATTTGCTGATAACATCTCACCCACTCTCTCATCTGCTCTCTTTTTACATTGCTTCACCACTCTTTTAACCTCTCTTTTTCTCTCCATATACTCTTCCCTCCTTGCATCACTTCTACTTTGTAAAAACCTCTCATATGCTAACTTTTTCTCCTTACTACTCTCTTTACATCATCATTCCACCAATCGCTCCTCTTCCTCCGCACCCCTCGCCTGTAACCACAAACTTCTGCTGAACACTCTAACACTACATTTTTAAATCTACCCCATACATTTTCGACCCCATTGCCTACATTCTCACTAGCCCATCTATCCTCCAATAGTTGTTTATATCTTACCCTACTGCCTCCTCTTTTGGTTTATAAACCTTCACCTCTCTTTACTTACTGATTCTATTTTCCTTGTATCCCATCTACCTTTTACTCCCACTGTAGCTATAACTAAAAAGTGATCTGATATATCTGTAGCCCCTCTATAAACATGTACATCCTGAAGTCTACTCAACAGTCTTTTATCTATCAATACATAGTCCAACAAACTACTGTCATTACGCCCTACATCATATCTTGTATACTTATTTATCCTTTTTCTTAAAATATGTATTACCTATAACTAAACCCCTTTCTATACAAAGTTCAATCAAAGGGCTCCCATTATCATTTACACCTGGCACCCCAAACTTACCTACTACACCCTCTCTGCATGTTTCTCCCACTTTAGCATTTAGGTCCCCTACCACAATTACTCTCTCATTTGGTTCAAAAGTTCCTATACATTCGCTTAACATCTCCCAAAATCTCTCTCTCTCCTCTACACTCCTCTCTTCTCCAGGTGCATACACGCTTATTATGACCCACTTTTCGCATCCGACCCTTATTTTAATCCACATAATCCTTGAATTTACACATTTATATTCCCTCTTTTCCTTCCATAACTGATCCTTCAACATTATTGCTACCCCTTCCTTAGCTCTAACTCTCTCAGATACTCCTGACTTAATCCCATTTATTTCTCCCCACTGAAACTCGCCTACCCCTTCAGCTTTGTTTCGCTTAGGGCCAGGACATCCAACTTCTTTTCATTCATAACATCGGCAATCATCTCTTTCTTATCATCCGCACTACATCCACGCACATTCAGACAACCCAATTTATAAAGTTTTTCTTCTTCTCGTTTTTAGTAGATTTGTACAGGAGAAGGGGTTACTAGCCCATTGCTCCGGCATCTTAGTCGCCTCATACGACACGCATGGCTTACGGAGGAAAGATTCTTTTCCACTTCCCCATGGACAATAGAGAAAATAAAAGGAACAAGAGCTATTAAGAAAAAGAAGAAAAACCTAGATGTGTGTATGTATATATATGCATGTGTATGCCAGTGTAGTGTGACCTAAAGTGTAAGTAGAAGTAGCTAGATATACCTGTTATCCAGCGTGTTTATGAGACAGAAAAAAGACACCAGCAATCCTACCATCATGTATATAATATATATATATATATATATATATAGGGAGGTACCACCTATAGAACTTTACTGGGGACCCTCATCCTCAGAGAAGACAATAAACGTACCTTAGGGAAAACTAGAGGTTCTCCCTGGAGCTGTTTGAATATTTTCTTCTCCTACCACCCCCTATATGTATTATATAGGTGCTTTATTAATAGATAGAATACATTGACAGAAAACACAAACATGAACATGAATACATTGGTACAATATATATCAAAGATTATGAAACTGCTCCAGCTCCTCCGAAGCCAGATGCGAGCCCAGAATGCAGCATGCATTTCCTCTCTGGATGTCCATGCTGAGGCGCTGGAACATGAAGGTGGCTGCCCCTGGGTCCTTGGTGGTGTCTATGAGTCTGGAATCCAGTTCTTTAGGAAAACGTGTTGCATTTTTCCTCATGATCCCAAGGTCTCTGATCCCACTGGGACAAATTGATACTGTTGGCTTATGTCCCTGTACTTGCCGATCTTGTACTCCTCCTGTGGTCAGCAGCTCCTCCCTGTCGCCCGTCACTGTGATGGATGTAGGTGTCAGCCATTGCCGACACACAGGTATAGGCCCATGCTAAGAGCTTGCAATTCTTCCAAGGATAGATGGTATTCCCGTCAGGGGCGGTTTGCTGGGTTGTGAAGATTATTGGGTGCTAGTGATCGGGTGTTTGGAGGAAGTTACAAGAGTGATGTGCACTCACAGCTAGAGACAGGCACTCTCCCTGACTGATGTTACAACCCTAAGTATGTTGGCAAGCATCTTATCAGTGATGGGGCCATCCCAAATTGACTGTTTGTAGGCCACTTCTGCATTAGGTTTTGGTGCTAGAGCAGCAAGAGTCTCCCATTCAGTGATGGAACTGGTGTAGCTAGGGTCCTGCATTCCTGCTGAATCACTGTGGTAGTCCGGAAGAATTTGTTTTATTAACTCATTTGATGCTATGGAAGAGGATAAGAAGGCTGGTAGGGCAATCTGGGAGGATTTGCGTACTCCAGCCCCCCCACATATATATATATATATATATATATATATATATATATATATATATATATATATATATATATATATATATATATATATATATATGTGTGTGTTTTATAAATGTATTCTGTCTATTAATAAAGCATTTATATGTATGTATGTGTGTATATAGGATGGGGTGGTAGGAGAAGTGGAATATTCAAACGGCTTCAGGAAGAAATCCAAATATTCTTCCTTGATGCCTTTTATCCACTTCTCCGAGGCTATGGGTCCCACAATTTGCACCAGAGGTGGACCCCATCATTATATATATATATATATATATATATATATATATATATATATATATATATATATATATATATATATATATATATATATATATATATATATATATTATTTTTGTAATCCACATAATTCTTGAATTTATGCATTTATGATCTCTCATCTCAGATACTCCTGACTTAATCCCATTTATTTCTCCCACTGAAACTGCCCCCCCTTCAGCTTTGTTTAGCTTAGGGCCAGGACATCCAACTTCTTTTCATTCATAATATTAGCAATCATCTCTTTTTATCATCCGTACTACATCCACGCACATTCAAACATCCCAATTTTATAAAGTATTTCCTTATCTTGTTTTTAATAATTTATACAGGAGAAGGGGTTACTAGCCCATTGCTCCCGGCATTTTGTCGCCTCTTACAACACGCATAGCTTAGAAGGAAGAATTCTGTTCCACTTCCCCATGGAGATAAGCATAAATAAAAAAAAACAAGAACTAGCAAGAAAAATGGAAGAAAAAACCAAAGGGGTTAGTATATATTTGCTTGTACATGCATGTGTAGAGAGACCAAGTGTAAGTAGAAGCAGCAAAACATACCTGCAACCTTGCATGTTTATGAGACAGAAAAAGACACCACCAATCCTACCGTCATGCAAAACAATTACAGGCTTATGTTTCCCCCCATTTGGTAGGACGGTAGTACCTCCTGGGTGGTTGCTGTCTATCAACCTACTACCTGGAGAAGAGAGGAGGTAGAGAAGAGAGAGAGATTTTAGGAGATGTTAAGCGAGTGTGTAGGAACTTTTGAGCCAAGTGAAAGAGTAATCGTGGTAGGGGACCTAAATGGTAAAGTAGGAGAAGCGTTTAGAGAGGGTACGTTTGGGGTACCAGGTGTAAATGATAGTGTGGAGCATTTGATTGAACTTTGTATAGAAAGGGGTTTGGTTATAGGTAACATATTTTAAGAAAAAGAGGATAAATAAGTATACAAGATATGATGAAGGGCGAAATAACATTACTTTGTTGGACTACATATTGCTAGATAAAAGACTGTTTGGTAGACTTCAGGATGTACATGTTTATAGAGGGCACAGATTTATCAAATCATTTTTTAGTTGTACCTATAGTGAGAATAAAAGGTAGATGGGATACAAGGAAAATGGAAACAGCAAGTAAGAGAGAAGTAAAGATTTATAATCTAAAGGAGGAGGCGTTAGGGTAAGACATAAACAACTGTTGGAGGACAGATGGGCTAGTGAGAATATATATATGGGGTAAGTTAAAGAAAATAGTGTTAGAGTGTTCAGCAGAAGTTTGTGGTTACAGGAAAGTGGGTGCAGGAGGGAAGAAGAGCGATTGGTGGAATGATGATGTAAAGAGAGTAGTAGTAAGAGACAAAAAGTTTGCTTATGAGAGGTTTTTACAAAGTAGAAGTGTTGCAAGGAGGGAGGAGTATATTGAGAGAAAAAGAGAGGGTAAGAGAGTGGTGAAGCAATGTAAAAAGAGAGCAAATGAGAGGTGGGTGAGATGTTATCAACAAATTTTGTTGAAAATAAGAATGAGTTTTAGAATAAGATTAATAAGTAGAGAAGCCTAGGGAAAGAATGGATTTGTCAGTTAAAAATAGAATAGGAGAGTTATTAAATGAAGAGTTAGAGGTATCGGAAAGAAGGAAGGAATATTTTGAGGAATTGTTAAATGTTGAAGAAGATAGGGAAGCTGTGATTTCGTGTATAGGGCAAGGAGGAATAACAGGGGTGAGGAAGAGCCAGTTGTGAGTGTGGGGGAAGTTCGTGAGACAGTGAGTAGAATGAATGGGGGTAAGGCAGCTGGGATAGATGAGATAAAGATGGAAAGGTTAAAGGCAGGTGGGGATATAGTTTTGGAGTGGTTAGATACTGAATGCTCCTTCTGCTGGGGTCTATACACATCGTATCCCTGCGATCCCCGTTGGGTAGGGGAACCTTTACTTCTGTATTCGCCGTCTTCCATGCTCGTCCACGATGCATTTCTCAAATTGTGTGAAGATCAAACCAAGAAGTAGGACAGTAAATGACTTGTCCAAACTGGCACTTGCATCTGCCCTTCGCTGCAGGTTGCAGGTCAAATTTATTGCGATTCTTACGCTTCAATCGGCTTTCATTGTCGTCTGTACTGACGACATTAAAGCTGAAAAGTTCATCACCACCAACGCTACAACCACTCTGCATGACCAAGGATTTCAAGTTATGTCTTCCCCAGCTTTGATGGCCAAGAAAACTGTGTTCGTCAAACGACTGCACAAACTTATCACAAACCAGCCTATCGAAGAAATCAAGACAACAATAGAAGACCAGAACCCTTGGGCCTCTGTGGAACACATTACCAAAATACTCAACGCTTCTTCAATGCTAAAGGTCACCTTCACTGACGTCAACATGGCAGCCCAAGCTCTCGCCAAGGGAATGGCAATCCATTACTTCCACATCAACCCAAAATACGTTGAGGACGAGAGATTCCACCACATGATGCAATGTTACTCGCATACCACCCAGGACTGTCCTCTCAAAAATAAAAAAAATTCTGCTCTACCTGCGGTAGTGAAGGACATGACTTAATGGTTGTTCTACCACCTCTCCACCATGATGCTTAAACTGCAAGAATGAACACCACATTCTCGCTGCCAAATATACAACAAGAAGAGAAATACTTAAGATAAACCGAGAACAAAAGAAAACAACTGCAGTATCTACAACATATGCTGCAATCACAAAACTGTAAGTAGACACCACCAAAATACTTCAGGCCACTCAGACTTCATCCTCCACCAACAACAAATTACCACTAATACCTGCCGATGAATCTACAAGAATCCACTACTGCATGATGTATGCCCACATGCACAATATGGCCATACCTGGATCCTTCAACACCACCATCAATGAACTCTTCCGGATAAACAACATGCCTAGTTTTACATTCCCGGAGTCTCCACCTTCTACAGACATAATCAACACTAGTGATGTATCGGATATTTGCAACCGCATGTGCGGAACATCCGCACAATTTCTTACATCTGCATTCGCATCCCTAAAATGAGTAAATAAGACATCCGTATACACATCCGCATACCGGATATCTAAATTTTTCACATCCGATACATCCCTAATCATGACCACCACAGATATCGTCACTGTCTCCATACAAACAAGTCTCACTCAAGCAGCAGCAGCAGCAGCACCACCACCACCACCACCACCACCACCACCACCACCACCACCACCATCTCTTACTGGTAACGAGCCGCCTCAGAATCCCACCAATGAGATGCTTCCACTGGCTTCCACCACCAAGAAAACGAACCAATCAGAGAACTTAACCCAACCTCCCTCCTCTGCTGCAAACATCACCACGGACAGCACACCAACGACTGACACAGTCACTGCTACTCCCCAACCACCAGCACTTCAAGACAACTCGGCCAGAGCTTAAACCCATCCACAGGCACCATATAAGTACGCTAAATGGAATGGCATAAAGTTCTACACAAGTGATCAATACAGTGAAGCAATGCATTGGCAAGGAACTTAACACTCGACTCCGTGATGGAACTGTCAAGTTCACTGGAGAACCTGAACATCTATGCTAGAGGACATCACAGAGTTTCTAGAAGATGACTACACCAAGATAAGAGTTATCCAAGTATCGCTAATGAAATTTAGAAATATCAAGAATGCTACCACCCACTATCAAGCTTCCTTCCACCAATCATCTTGAAGCGCTCAGGCCACGGCCTTGGATCCACTGGACCCACTAATGGTCGCTTTCTCGGCCCTTCCTGACACAGCCTGCTGCTGAGCAGCTTCATTGCCAGCTGTGCAGCAGCTTCATTGCCAGCTGTGCAGCAGCTGGCATGCCCTTCAAGACACTCCCGTGACTGGGAGTCAAGGCCGGGTCACCATTTGGAAAAGACACAGACCGGCAAATGTACCAGCGAATCTTTAACAACAACAATATTGGCTTCTCTCTGTTTTGTATAGCTCCTATTACTTCATTAAAATGTTAAATGGTGAGTTTAATATATTAGACAGAAAAAAAAAATCGGAAAAATTCTGAAAATTGACATGTTCATAGCAACATCTCTGATGCCTCCATTCAAGTGCAGGGACTCATGCCACCTCAGTGGCCTCTGGGGTCTCAACAAGTGTTGACGTGTGCAACACGCTGAGATTTAGCGCGCCGTATCCATAGAGTTTTACTGAAAAAAATATATTAATAACTCAGAAATAAATTATTGACATTGTGAGCCATTTTTGCGGAAAGTATTAATAGGATTGTCATGATTTTGCACATTATTGAGTAATGATGGCTCAACAACCACCCATGGAGGATTTGTGATATATTTTACAGCTTTATTTTTATTGATTTTTTTCCCACAAAAAAATCACTAACTTCAACATTTTTATAATGGAATCTACTGACATTTTCGCTAAAATGGATTGGGTTAACAATTATTTAGTCTTTATATTTCATCTGATGTTAACTAGAGCATTGTACATCTTCCCAATTTTGTAGAAATAGGAAAGTTTTGTGACCCCTAAAATTTGGCACAATTTATTATTTTCAATCTAACTTAAAGGCAAAAGTCATAACAAAGACAGTGTATAGATTTTTAAAAGCTGTATAAATCACTGAAAATCTCACTGAAATTAGACCAAAATAAAAAAAAGTGTGAATTCGTTGCCCCTCTTAAGCTATTTTTCTATAAGCTTATCCCATTTTACAAATTTTATTTTGTTTTCCTCGCACATCGCACTGCCCATGCCTCTTTAGCCCCACCAAAGTATTAATACCTAGTGTAGCCTTGGTGTCGTTTAGCCCCACTAAAGTATTAACGCCTAGTGTGGCCTTGGTGTCGTTTAGCCTCACCAAAGTATTAACGCCTAGTGTGGCCTTGGTGTCGTTTAGCCCCACCAAAGTATTAACACCTAGTGTGGCCTTGGTGTCGTTTAGCCCCACCAAAGTATTAACACCTAGTGTGGCATTGGTGCCGTTTAGTCCTAAGGTGATTAGATATGGAAGAAGCTACAGTGCCTCTGTGTGCATGATGGGGCAGTGATCTTGATCCTTCGTCTTGGTGAAGGGATGCCAGGTGAAGGTGTTCTTGATCCACATAAATGAAGCTAGTTAGTCATGGTCCCAGAAATGGAGGAGGGCCTTTGGTGGGTAATGAGAGGATGCTCTCGATCCGGGGAGTTGGAGTATGGTCTTTGGTAGGGTAGAGACGTGGAGCAGCGTTTGAGGATGTGTGGGAGATGAGGGTGCTCTTGAGCACCATTGTCACAGTCACTGTCCTGGTCAAGAGGCACTGACTGGCGGCACTGTCTGGCGGCACTGACTGGCGGCACTGACCATAAATCATCAGGAATCACAAACATTCAGACAGTGTCGCTGTGCACTTCCTTATAAATATTAAGCATCACATTTGACCAAGATTTGTAATATACATAAAATAATAAACAAGTGATTGATAAAACACAAAAGCTGCTCCATCTGCAACTTAACTCATTTTGAATTTCTAAGAAACACAGTTTTAGGTTACTTACTATCACAGCAGGTACAGTCATGTCCATCACAGCTGTAATTGTTGAGTGGAGTTTTCAGAGTCTTTGTCCATACAAATGCCTGGACAGTCATCGAGTCATGACACTCAGCATCACGATAAGAGCAGCATTTACATCCAGACTGACCACCTTCCCTTCACCTCACGCTCCATAGTGCTGCATGATTCTCTGCACACTCCTTGACCGTCTTTACAAAATGGATGGACGTTGCACCCTGTTGATATATATATATATATATATATATATATATATATATATATATATATATATATATGTCGTGCCGATTAGGTAAAACTTGCGATTTTGGCAAATAGCAACGCTCGCCTTGCCATATAAGACAAGTGAAAATTTGTGTATGCAATAATTTCGCCAAAATCATTCTGAACATAAAGAAAAAAATATATTTCATTGTGTTTATTTATTATTAAATTAATGTTAACGTATCTAAAATATATTTAGTTGGGTTGAGCTAAATTAAATTGCGCTTGTTGTAATAAGGTTAGGTAGGTTTTCAAAGTTTCTCTTGGTACAAAATTATAAATATATCTTTAAACGTATAAGAAAAATTTAAGAAAGGACTAAATTTTAGATGAGTTCTTGCTAATTGACCAGTTTTACCAATCGGCACGACATATATATATATATATATATATATATATATATATATATATATATATATATATATATATATATATATATATATATATATATGTCGATCGATTAGGTAAAACTTGCTATTTTGGCTTAAATAGCAACGCTCACCTTGCTATATAAGACAAGTGAAAATTTGTGTATGCAATAATTTCGCCAAAATCATTCTGAACATAATGAAAAAATATATTTCATTGTGTTTGTTTATTATTAAATTAATGTTAAAATATCTAAAATATATTTAGTTGGGTTAGGCTAAATTAAATTGCTTGTTGTAATAAGTTAGGTAGGTTTCAAAGTTCTCTTGTACAAAATTATAAATTCTTACATTACCATAAATGAAAAAATATATCTTTAAACGTATAAGAGAAAATTTTAGAAAGGACTTAATTTTAGATGAGTTCTTGCTAATTGACCAGTTTTACCTAATCGGCACGACATATATATATATATATATATATATATATATATATATATATATATATATATATATATATATATATATATATAAATGCAGGAGCAATGGGCTAGTAACCCTTCTCCTGTACACATTTACTAAAAAGAGAAGAAGAAAAGCTTTATAAAACTGGGTTGTTTGAATGTGCGTGGATGTAGTGGATGATAAGAAAGAGATGATTGCTGATGTTATGAATGAAAAGAAGTTGGATGTCCTGGCCCTAAGCGAAACAAAGCTGAAGGGGTAGGCGAGTTTCAGTGGGGAGAAATAAATGGGATTAAGTCAGGAGTATCTGAGAGAGTTAGAGCTAAGGAAGGGGTAGCAATAATGTTGAAGGATCAGTTATGGTAGGAGAAGAGGGAATATAAATGTAAATTCAAGGATTATGTGGATTAAAATAAGGGTCGGATGCGAAAAGTGGGTCATAATAAGCGTGTATTCACCTGGAGAAGAGAGGAGTGTAGAGGATAGAGATTTTGGGAGATGTTAAGCGAATGTATAGGAACCTTTGAACCATGTGAGGAGTAATTGTGGTAGGGGACCTAAATGCTAAAGTGGGAGAAACATGCAGAGAGGGTGTAGTAGGTAAGTTTGGGGTGCCAGGTGTAAATGATAATGGGAGCCCTTTGATTGAACTTTGTATAGAAAGGGGTTTAGTTATAGGTAATACATATTTTAAGAAAAAGAGGATAAATAAGTTCAAGATATGATGTAGGGCGTAATGACAGTAGTTTGTTGGACTTGTATTGGTAGATAAAAGACTGTTGAGTAGACTTCAGGATGCACATGTTATAGAGGGGCCACAGATATATCAGATCACTTTTTAGTTATAGCACAGTGGGAGTAAAGGTAGATGGGATACAAGGAAAATAGAAGCTGTAAGTAAAGAGAGGTGAAGGTTTATAAACTAAAAGAGGAGGCAGTTAGGGTAAGATATAACAACTATTGGAGGATAGATGGGCTAGTGAGAGTGTAGGCAATGGGGTCGAAGATGTATGGGTAGATTTAAAAATGTAGTGTTAGAGTGTTCAGCAGAAGTTTGTGGTTACAGGCGAGTGGGTGCGGGAGGGAAGAGGAGCGATTGGTGGAATGATGATGTAAAGAGAGTAGTAAGGGAGAAAAAGTTAGCATATGAGAGGTTTTTCAAAGTAGAAGTGATGCAAGGAGGGAAGATTATATGGAGAGAAAAAGAGGTTAAGAGAGTGGTGAAGCAATGTAAAAAGAGACAAATGAGAGAGTGGGTGAGATGTTATCAACAAATTTTGTTGAAAATAAGAAAAAGTTTTGGAGTGAGATTAATAGTTGAGGAAGCCTAGGGAACAAATGGATTTGACAGTTAAAATAGGAGAGGATAGTTATTAAATGGAGAGTTAGAGGTATCGGAAGATGGAGGAATATTTTGAGGAGTTGTTAAATGTTGATGAAGATAGGGAAGCTGTGATTTCGTGTATAGGGCAAGGAGGAATAACATCTTGTAGGGTGTGGAAGAGCCAGTTGTGAGTGTGGGGGAAGTTCTGAGGCAGTGGGTAGAATGAAAGGGGATAAAGATTGATGGGATAAAGATAGAAATGTTAAAAGCAGGTGGGGATATAGTTTTGGAGTGGTTAGTGCTATTATTTAATAAATGTATGGAAGAGGGTAAGGTACCTGGGATTGGCAGAGAGGGGTATTGTTCCTTTGTATAAAGGCAAGGGGACAAAAGAGAGTGCAAAATTGTAGGGGAATAAGTCTGTTGAGTGTACCTGGTAAAAGGGATGGTAGAGTTATTATTGAAAGAATTAAGAGTAAGACAGAAAGTAGGATAGCAGATGAACAAGGGGCTTTAGGAAAGGTAGGGGTGTGTAGACCAAGTGTTTACAGTGAAACATATAGGTGAACAGTATTTGGATAAGGGTAAAGAGGTTTTGTGGCATTTATGGATTTGGAAAAGGCGTATGATAGGGTGGATAGGGGCAATGTAGCAGATGTTGCAGGTGTATGGAATAGGAGGTAGGTTACTGAAAGCAGTGAAGAGTTTTTATGAGGATAGTGAGGCTCAAGTTAGGTGGTAGGAGGGAGGGGACTATTTCCCAGTAAAGTGGGCCTTAGACAAGGATGTGTGATGTCACCGTGGTTGTTCAATATATTTATAGATGGGGTTGTAAGAGAAGTGAATCGAGGGGCTTGGCAAGAGGTGTGGGGTTAAAAGATAAAGAATCAAATACAAAGTGGGAGTTGTCACAGTTGCTTTTGCTGATGACACTGTGCTTTGGGAAATTCTGAAGAGAAGTTTCAGAGGTTGGTGGATGAATTTGGTAGGGTGTGTAAAGAAGAAAATTGAAAGTGAATATAGGAAAGAGTAAGGTGATGAGGATAACAAAAAGATTAGGTGATGAAAGATTGGATATCAGATTGAGGAGAGAGTATGGAGGAGGTGAATGTATTCAGATATTTGGGAGTGGACATGTCAGCAGATGGGTCTATGAAGGATGAGGTGAATCATAGAATTGATGAGGGAAAAAGGGTGATGGAGCACTTGGGTCTGTGGAGACAAAGAACTTTGTCCATGGAAGTAAAGAAGGGAATGTATGAGAGTATAGTTATACCAACACTTATATGGGTGGAAGCATGGGTGATGAATGTTGCAACGGGAGAAGGCTGGAGGTAGTGGAGATGTCATGTCTGAGGTCAATGTGTGGTGTGAATATAATGCAGAGAATTCGGAGTTTGGAAATTAGGAGGAGGTGCGGGATTACCAAAACTATTATCCAGAGAGCTGAGGAGGGTTGTTGAGGTGGTTCGGACATGTAGAGAGAATGGAACGAGACAGAATAACTGAGAGTGTATAAATCTGTAGTGGAGGAAGGCGGGGTAGGAGTCGGCCTAGGAAAGGTTGGAGGGAGGGGGAAAGGAAGTTTTGTGTGCGAGGGCTTGGACTTCCAGCAAGCATTTTGAGCGTTTTTGATAGGAGTAAATGGAGACAAATGGTTTTTAATACTTGACGTGCTGTTGGAGTGTGAGCAAAGTAACATTTATGAAGGGATTCAGGAAACCGGCAGGCCGGACTTGAGTCCTGGAGATGGGAAGTACAGTGTCTGCACTCTGAAGGAGGGTGTTAATGTTGCAGTTTTATAACTGTAGTGTAAAGCACCCTCTGGCAAGACAGTGATGGAGTGAATGATGATGAAAGTTTTCTTTTTCGGGCCACCCTGCCTTGGTGGGAATCGGCCGATGTGTTAATAGAAAAAAAAAAAAAAAAATATATATATATATATATATATATACTGATTTTTTTATGAAACATGATTCTATTATATTTCTGTCAACCATGGACTTGCTTGATACAACCTTCTCAGCATTTTGAAAATCAATTGGATGGTTAAAATCTCTCACATGAATAAATAGAGCATTAGAATCTTGTCCAGTTCTAATGCTATATTTATGTTGTTTTAACCTGAGTTCAAGACTTTTACCAGTTTGACCGTAATAAACTTTATCGCATAATTTACAAGGAATATTATAGACACATCCGTCAGCATTTTGGGGGAATTTTTATCAAAATTGTTTTTACTGTATCAAGATTTTTAAATACAACTTTGATATTAAAGTCTTAAGAAGAAGGCATATCAACCAAGTTTTCATGGTAAGGGAGAACCAACATATTTTAGTTGAATAAGGTTGGTTGTCCAACAGGATTAACAAAACTATTACTCAGAAGGCTGAGGAGATGTTGAGGTGGTTCAGACATGTAGAGGAAGGAACGAAATAGAATGATTTCGAAAGTAAATAAATATGTAGTGGAAGGAAGGTGGTTTAGGGGTCGGCCAAGGAAAGCTTGGACTTTCAGCAAGCATACGTGAGTGTGTTTGGAGCGAATGGAAACATATTGTTTTAGGAATTGACGTTCTGTTGGAGTGTTAGCAAAATAACATTTATGAGGGGATTCATGGTAACCAGCTGGCCAGACTTGAGTCCTGGAGAGGGGAAGTACAGAGTCTGCACTCAGAAGGAGGGGTGTTAATGTTGCAGTTTTATAACCGTAGTGTGAGGGAGCCTCTGACAGGACAGTGATGGAGTGTGTGGAAATTATTCCACGGAAACGTTTATAGTGTAAGCTTAAGGAACCCTTAACATATATCTTGCATAAAATATTTGTATTATTAGAAAGATTTAAGCAATTTTAATATTAAATAATAATCTTAAGAGATAATAACATCGTTTAGAGACCTAATGTAAGTAGGATTAGGTCAATAAGTAGAATTAGATAAAATAGCTAGTGTTTCGAATTTGGATGAGAGACGCTAGCAATCAGTTACAAACCAGAACTCATAGAGGTAACACCTATCACACAAGTTTAGCAGAACACCAGCAGAAACTCACAAGGACTGAAGAACTACTTAAATTATAGAGCTTCTTCAAACATAAAGGGGTACGACTTGTATCCTAAGGTGCCCTCCGGATGAGACGACCGTTCCAAGCAGCATAATTGGCCAATCTTTCTGTTGGAATGCGAGTTGGACGTTCATGGGACGAAGGTGAACGGAACATCACTGGACGTTCGTCTTCTCAGAGGTATTGAGTGTAGGACTCATCACACCTCATCATTATTGGTGAGTTAATTTGCCATTGTAGATAGGTGATACACAATATTATTCACAAATGTTATGGAGCATTTTGGGGGACTTCTGTGTATGAGTCATTTGTAAGTCTGGGAGAGGACCCGGGGTGTCCGTGTCACAGTTCCTGCTGGAGGCACCTTGCAAAGTGGCAGTTCGCGTTGATGGTCCTCGACTATAACCCAACATTTCGAACGAGGATGTAGCATAGCTAGTTAATAGACAGGTCTCAACTTAGCTAGGCTACAGTTACGCGCCAGAGATTAATTAGGCTAGTTAAGCTTGTAAATTAAATTATTTGCAATTTAAGGCCATGCCAGGTAGGCTAGTCAAGCTTGTAAATTAAATCTATTTTGCAATTCACAGGCAGGCCAGGTAGGCTAGTTAGCGAGTAAATTTATCATAGTAAATCACAAGGCAGATTTAGGCTATAGTATACATTAGTTTCCACCGTTATTGTACTAGGCTAGGATCTACTTATTCAATCAATTGTGTTGCATTAAGCTATTATTATTCATTGATGCATACGCTGGATTATTGAATTTATTTGCATTTAAACTAGTGAATTATAAATCTGCCAAGACTGAATTTGGGCTGAATTTATTATCATAGTTTCGTGTTAATGCAGGGATTACTATTTATACCAACGGCTAGCCTAAATCCTGCAATTACATGTATTTACGAACGTTGAACCGACAATACTAGGTTAGCTTGCATAACTACGACATATGTATACAGTTGCCGTTGTGGGGCATAGTCAGCTCCCCAGAACATTCCCAGAGATCCCAGGGTGTACAGTAAAGGCATTTAGAGCACCGGGAGCTAAAGTGTTGAATTTTAACGAAGATTCAAGACTGAATGTTGCTTTAGAACAACAACACCAATTGACAGTTTTGTTTTTGGGAGGTAATGATATTGTTTCTGGCTGTGTACCAGTAGCCATAGTAGAAGGCATATTGCAAGTGGCAAATTCCTTTCATGAACAGTGTGGTTCTAGAGTAGCGATTTTCGTGGTAGAGCATAGGTTTCCACTGCCAGGAAGCAAGTGTAAAATTACGGCCACTGAGTACAACCGTATAGCTCGTAGCGTAAATTGTAGGCTATTGAAGAAACAAAGAACATTGATTTCATTCAGTTTGTTAATTTGCGTGCTAAACGTTTCCAGTTAGGCTTAAAAGCTGACGGGATGCATTTCAATTCTGAGTCTAGCCAACAAATGGTAAAGAAACCCATTAAGCTTATCAAGGAGCGTCGAGACGCATTTGTTCTCATCTAATTTTCGCATTGTATTGTGGGGTGGGCCAATTTAAGTAATAATTAGGGTCACGCTCTTAATTAAACATCGACAATGGTGGGTGAAAGCCAAGTACCAGCTGTCTCATCTCTAAATCACTTAAAGCGGTCTATGGTAGCTCATAAGGGACGCTTAAACAAGGCACGTGAGGAGTATCAAATTATTAGACAAGATAGGGATGTAGATTGTGATGATCTAGTAAGTTGCCTGGAGCTCTTAGAGGAAAGGCTTAAGGCTTTGAGACAGCATTTATCCCTTTATGAGACAGAAGCCTCTGCTGTAGGTGAGTCTGAGGATACTGTCGAAGCAGCTCAGAAGAATACGATGACCGGAGAACTGAATGCAAAGCAGAGATGAAACTCTGCAAACAGTTAATGAAAACTTTGAAGGCTTGTACAGCGGGGACAGCTAACAATGCTACAGGAAGCGTAAGCAGCCACAGTCCCGCCAATATGTTGCCAAGGTTGCCTCAAATGAATTTACCAACGTTTGACGGAACCTTAACAGAGTACATTGCTTTCTGGGATCAGTTCAAGGCCCAGATATATGATAGGAAGGATTTGTCAGATGTTGTCAAATTGCAGTATCTACGTTCACAACTCAGAGGTAAAGCATTAGATTTGGTCAGGCATTACCAGACCACTGATACTAATTACCAGCATGCCAAAGACCAGTTGAAGGACATGTTTGGTAACACGGAGGAGATGAAGGTGGCCATATGGTGTCGTCTATTAGAATTAGCAGCTTGTCAACATGACCGTCGGAGCCTAGAGAAGTTTCAAATTGAAGTCATGAGTTTGACGAATAGCTTGAAGGATTTACACGATTGTGGTAAATCAGAGTGGTTAGTCAACCAGACGATTCAAAGGAAATTGTCCAGCACTACGGTGCACGAATTACATTTGAAGTATAGGACAAACCAATTCACAATGCAGCAGATCGTCGATGGGCTGGGAGATTTAGTATCTCATCTGAATGTGGATCAGGGGAAGAAAATACCTGTCAAGGGGAAATCCGCTGATCACACTAGACACTCGATAGACAGATGTAAGACACCTATTTGGGTTGGTACTTATTATTCCCAACACAAGTCCTCGATCAAAGGGACAAAGGGGTAAACCACTAAGACAAAGCGAGACTGTGTGTGTTCTGTGAAGGGGAACACATTAATTCGAGGTGTCCGAGTTTCACCACTTACGAGGAGAGGCTCCAGAGATTAAGGGAATTGAGACTCTGTTTCAAGTGTTGTGGGGAACACTTTGCCAGAAACTGTAGCATGAAGCTAAACGAGTGCCAACGTTGTAGGCAGGGTAAACATCATAACGCGTTGTGTGTGAATGACACCAGACCAGTCCAAGATAAGAAAATCAAGATTTCTGAAGGAAAGGAAAATAAGGACAAACCCGAAGTAGTAGCGAATGTAATGAGTCCGACACGAGGGGTGCTAGTGAACCATTTCAAGGCTCAGTAGCCCTGCCCACAGTAGTAGCAGTGGTGGTGAATGGGAAGAAGTCTGCTAACACTCGATTGTTCTTTGTTGCAGGAACACAAAAATCTCTGTTAACAGAGACGTTAGCAGCCAAATTGAATCTGAGATCGGATAATCAGGTAGATATGATGTTAGAGGGTCGATCCCCCGCAAGTCTAATTCTGTTGTAGACGTAGATGTCAGATTGGGTGGACATCGTCGACAGATCACAGCCTTGATTGTAAGGAAGCTGCCTGAAGTCATAGCTACCAAAGGTCTGGCTGCAGCCATGCAACGTTTAAAGGAGTTAGGCGTGAGGCTGGCGGAAGCAGACATTACCACAGATAACGTGAGAGATGTAGGAATTTTGGTAGGGGCGGACTATATGGACGAATTTGTGTCCACTAGAAGAACTATCAAGGAGGGTATTGACCTGTATAGGACTCCAGTAGGGTATATAATAGGGGGCAGGATACCAGCTCATTTTCAGTCGACACCTGAGAGTGAAAGTCTCGACTCTGAGGTAATAGAAGCAGTGTTAATGATGCGACTTAGACTGGGTGAAGACCCATTAGGAAATAAAGTCAGCATAGAAGAAAGTGAGCCAGTTCACAAACTATGGGAATTAGATGTGGTAAGGGAGAGAACAAGGAGGCTTTAGGAAAGGTAGGGGTGTGTAGACCAAGTGTTTGCAATGAAACATACAGGTGAACAATATTTAGTTGAGGGTAAAGAGGTGTTTGTTGCATTTATGGATTTGGAAAAGGGATATGATAGGGTGGATAGGGAGGAAATGTGGCAAATTTTGCAAATGTATGAAATAGGAGGTAGGGTATTGAAAGCGGTGAAATTTTTTATAGTGGATAGTGAGGCTCAGGTTAGAGTATGTAGGCGAGAGGAGATTATTTCCCAGTAAAAGTAGGACGTGGATATTCAATATATACAAATATGGAGTTGTAAGAGAAGTGAATGCTCGGGTGTTGGCAAGAGGTGTGGGGTTAAAAGATAAAGAATCTAACACAAATTGGGAGTTGTCACAATTGCCCTTTGCTGATGACACTGTGCTTTTGAGGGATTCTGAAGAGAAGTTGCAGATGTTGGTGGATGAGTTTGGTAGGGTAAGTAAAAGAAGGAAATTAAAAGTGAATATAGGAAAGAGTAAGGTGATGAGGATAACAAAAAAAAATAGATAACGGAAGATTGGATACCAGATTGGAGGGAGAGAGTATGGAGGAGGTTAATGTGTTCAGATATTTGGGAGTGGATGTGTGAGCAGATGGGTCTATGAAGGATGAGGTGAATCATAGAATTAACGAGGGGAAAAAGGTGAGTGGTGCACTGAGGAGCTTGTGGAGACAGAGAACTTTATCCATGAAAGCAAAGAGGGGAATGTATGAGAGTATAGTTATACCAACAATCTTGTATGCGTGTGAGACATGGGTTGTGAATGTTGCAACAAGGAGAAGGCTGGAGGCAGTGGAGATGTCATGTCTGAGGGCAATGTGTGGTGTGAATATAATGCAGAGAATCCGTAGTTTGGAGATTAGGAGGTGTGGGATTATATATATATATATATATATATATATATATATATATATATATATATATATATATATATATATATATATATATATATATATATATATATATATATATGTCGTGCCGATTAGGTAAAACTGGTCAATTAGCAAGAATTTATCTAAAATTAAGACCTTTCTTAAATTTTCTCTTTTAGGTTTGAAGATATATTTTTTTTTCATTTATGCTAATGTAAAAATTTATAATTTTGTACCAATAGAAACTTTGAAAACCTACCTAACCTTATTACAACAAGCGCAATTTAATTTAGCCTAACCCAACTAAATATATTTTAGATACGTTAACATTAATTTAATAATAAACAAACACAATGAAATATTTTTTTTTTCGTTATGTTCAGAATGATTTTGGCGAAATTATTGCATACACAAATTTTCACTTGCCTTATATGGCAAGGTGAGCGTTGCTATTTAAGCCAAAATCGCAAGTTTTACCTAATCGGCACGACATATATACGATATATATATATATATATATATATATATATATATATATATATATATATATATATATATATATATATATATATATATATATATATATATATATATATATATATATATATATATATATATATATATATATATATATATATATATATATATATATATGTCGTGCCGATTAGGTAAAACTGGTCAATTAGCAAGAACTCATCTAAAATTAAGTCCTTTCTAAAATTTTCTCTTATACGTTTAAAGATATATTTTATTCATTTATGTTAATGTAAGAATTTATAATTTTGTACCAAGAGAAACTTTGAAAACCTACCTAACCTTATTACAACAAGAGCAATTTAATTTAGCCTAACCCAACTAAATATATTTTAGATACGTTAACATTAATTTAATAATAAACAAACACAATGAAATATATTTTTTTCGTTATGTTCAGAATGATTTTGGCGAAATTATTACATACACAAATTTTCACTTGTCTTATATGGCAAGGTGAGCGTTGCTATTTAAGCCAAAATCGCAAGTTTTACCTATCTATAAGTACTACCAGTAGTTAGACTGTTGGGTTTAGTCCTGACTCTTTCTCTTCTACTTCAGCTCTTCCTCTCACCGGCTATTCTTCTTCTGTCCCCACTTCCCCCTCGCCCCTAGTGGGTCCTTACCTGAGAGTCTGAACTGAACTGAACTAGTTTTACCTATTCGGCATAACACCATTTTTGTGTTGAAAATCAGTTTGACCGGCTGATTTATTTTCTTCGAGTATCCCCCATTGTCTTAAAATTTATTATGTCAGACGTCCTCCTCTCCTGTTTGTTTAATGATATTTTTAATCTTTGTTTTTTTTTTCTCTACACTGTCTTTCATTATAAGTCCTCCCTTCGCTCTCCTGGACCCCATGGATGAGGATGAACCTCTCGCTCTTCTCCTCCCATTGCTTTTCCCCTCCATGTCTTTGGGTCCCATTTATACATAGCAGTCATCTCCTTTAATAGTTCCTGTGCCTCCTGGCGGCCTGGTAATGTCTCCACATGTGTCCCCCTCATGTGTTCCTGCTCACCCCTTCACATACTGCTGTCCCTGTGCTGAACATAACAACATAAGAAAGGAGGAACACAGCAGCAGGCCTGTTGGCCCATACTAGGCAGGTCCTTAACAATCCGTCCCACTAACAGAATATTTGCTCAACCCAATTTTCAATGCTACCCAAGAAATAAGCTTTGATAATTCTATTTACTCATGTGCAATTCCCACTCAAATCCAACCCCTCTCACGCATGAATTTATCCAACCTAAATTTGAAACTACCCGAGGTCCTTGCTTCAATAACCCTACTAGGCAGACTGTTCCACTCATCAATTACCCTATTTCCAAACCAATACTTTCCTATATCCTTTCTAAATCTAAATTTATCTAACTTGAATCCATTATTGTGGGTTCTCTCTTGGAGAGATATCCTCAAGACCTTATTTATATCCCCTTTGTTAATACCCATTTTCCACTTGTATACCTCGATCATGTCTCCCCTCATTCTACGTCTTACAAGTGAATGTAATTTAAGGGTCTTCAATCTTTCTTCGTAAGGAAGATTTCTAATGCTATGTATTAATTTAGTCATTCTACGCTGAATGTTTTCTAACGAATTTATGTCCATTCTGTAATATGGAGACCAAAACTGAGCTGCGTAATCTAGGTGAGGCCTTACTAATGATGTATAAAGCTGTAATATAACCTCTGGACTTCTGTTGCTAACACTTCTTGATATAAATCCCAGTAATCTATTTTCCTTATTATGTACACTTAGGCATTGCTTTCTTGGTTTAAGGTTGCTGCTTACCATTACCCCCAAGTCCTTCTCGCAATCTGTATGGCTAAGTTCTACGTTATTTAACTTAGAAGTGCTTGGGTTATGGACACTCCCGAGCTTCAGAACCTTGCATTTATCTACATTGAACTGCATCTGCCACTTTTCTGACCACGAATTAAGTTTGTGCAAATCTTCCTGAAGTTCTATGACATCTATGTTTGAATAAATTATCCTACCTATCTTCGTGTCGTCGGCGAATTTGCTCATATCACTAGTAATTCCCTCGTCAAGGTCATTGATATATATTATAAATAACATCGGGCCTAAGACTGATCCCTGTGGAACACCACTTGTTACAAGTCCCCATTCGGATTTAACCACATTTATGCACACACTCTGCTTCCTATTGGTGAGCCAAGACTCGATCCATGACAGCACTTTTCCCCCAATGCCATGAGCTGCCACTTTCTTTAACAGTCTCTGGTGCGGTACTCTATCAAAAGCCTTACTAAAGTCTAAATATACAATATCGAATTCTTTATCGTGATCAACAGCCTCAAAAGCTTTACTGAAGAAGGTTAATAAATTAAATAGGCAGGAATGGCCCCTCGTGAATCCATGCTAAATATCATTAATCAAATTATGGTTATCTAGATGGCTTCTAATAATACCAGCTATAATTGACTCTAGTAATTTGCCTACAATTGAGGTCAGGCTTATTGGGCGGTAATTTGACGGTAGTGACTTGTCCCCTGCTTTAAAAATAGGAATTACATTAGCCATCTTCCACATATCAGACACTACACCTGTTTGAAGAGATAAATTAAAAATGTTAGATAATGGTTCACAGAGCTCCATTTTGCATTCCTTAAGAACCCTTGCAAAAAGCTCACCAGGACCCAGCAATTTATTTTGTTTCAGTCGGTCTAGTTGTTTCATAACCATTTCGCTAGCGACTGTGATATTACATAATTTATCTTCTTCTGGGCCTCTGTAAAAATTACTTACTGGGATATTATTAGTGTCTTCCTGTGTGAAAACCGAGAGAAAATAATTATTAAAAATAGAGCATATATCATACTCCTTGTCAGTAAGACGCCCAGAGTTATTTTTAAGGGGACCTATCGTATCCCTAACTTTTGTTCTATAAACCTGGAAAAATCTTTTTGGGTTAGTTTTCGAATCCCTAGCAACTTTAATTTCATAGTCCCGTTTAGCTTTTCTTATCCCCTTTTTAACGACCCTCTTAATGTCAGTATACTGATTTATAAGATGACCCTCACCTCTTTTTATGCGCCTATAAATTACTTTCTTCTGCACTAAAAGATACTTGAGCCTATTATTCATCCATTTTGGGTCATTTCTACTTAATCTAATTTCTTTATACGGGATAAATGTTTTTTGAGCAGCCTGTATAGTGTTAAGAAAACTGTCATATTGATACCTGTCTTCGTTACCCTAGTCCACAGTAGATAAGTGTTCTCTAAGGACATTATAATCTGCTAAGCGAAAATCTGGGACCGTTACTGAATTATCCCTACTATCATACATCCATTCAATGCTAAAATTAATTGACTTGTGGTCGCTTGAGCCGAGTTCGTCTGTAATTTCTAAATTATTAACAAGGGTTTCCTTGCTTGCCAGAACCAAGTCAAGTAGGTTATTTTCCCTTGTAGGTTCTGTCACAAACTGCTTCAAAAAGCAATCCTGAACTACTTCTAAAAAGTCGTTAGATTCTAAATTCCCTGTCGAGAAATTCCAATCAATCTGACTAAAGTTAAAGTCCCCTAGAATTACTACGTTATCGTGCCTTGTGGCCTTAACAATTTCCTCCCAAAGTAGTCTCCCTTGTTCCCTATCTAAGTTTGGAGGACGGTAAATCACGCCTAAAATAAATTTTTCACACCACTTTGAAAATTCTATCCAGACAGACTCTGTATGTGTTATTTCAGACTTTATAACCGTTTTTATGCAACAATTTAAATGAGCACGGACATAGAGTGCCACCCCACTCCCCTTCCTGATACTTCTGTCTACTTGGAACAATTTAAAACCCTGAATGTGACATTCGGCAGGCATGTCCCGATTTTTCATATTAAACCATGTCTCAATTATTGCAAAAACATCAATATTACCCGTACTTGCAACTAATCTCAACTCGTCCATACTATTGGTGTAATATACATTTAAAGACCCTCCTTTCTCTTTACCCTTCCTGCTCATTTCTGTTTTTCCACTATACCTATTACTGTCCTTGTCACCTAGTGCCACTGGCTTTCCAATATCCACCTTATTCTGCCTATTACTAGTTCCCCTAGAATTTATAACATTACTACACTGGGACTTAACTGTTTTCCCCCCATAACCCATACCACTAACTTTTTCTAGTTTAAAGCCCTAACAGCTCCCTCCACTGCAGTTGCCAGTGCCCCCACCCCAGACCTAGATAAGGGAACCCCATCCCTGGCATACATGTCATTTCTGCCATAGAAGAGGTCCCAGTTGTCAATGAATGTTACTGCATTTTCCTTACAGTATTTGTCCAGCCAGCAATTGACACCAATTGCCCTGGACATCCATTCATTTCCAACTCCTCTCCTTGGCAAAATACCACATATGACAGGGTTCCCACCCTTCTTCCTAATTCTGTCTATTGCTGACCTATAGCTGCTGATCAGCTCCTCACTCCTACGTCTGCCAACATCGTTGCCTCCAGCACTGAGACAGATAATAGGATTGTTCCAATTACCTCTCATGATGTCGTCCAGACGGCTAACAATATCCATCATCCCTGCCCCAGGATAACATACCCTCTGCCTCCTATTCCTATCCTTAAGACAAAATTCCCTATCCATAAACCTAATCTGACTATCCCCAACTAAAACAATGTTCTTACCTCGACTGGTGGTGTGCATGACGTTCTCGACGGTCTTTGTAGAGATGGTCTTCGCTGGGATGTCTTCACATTCGTCTGATAACAAGGAAAAAGAGTTGCTGGTTTTCACAGCAGTCTCCTGGACCTTCTTCAACTTCAGCTTCGTCCCTTCAGATTCGACTAGCATCCATTCGTTGGTCTGATCATCGGTGACATTGTTCCGGGGATAATTCTTGTATATAAACTTCAATCGTTGAATTTCTCTTCTAGCTTCCGTTAATTCCGCCTTCATTTGGAGATATAGCTGCTCGTAGTCAAGTGAAGCCATCATCCAATCTCAGGTAGCTAAGAACGAAAGCACAGTAGAAAAGTCTTCACAGAGCAAAGATGGTTCAGTCCACAGAGAGTACACTAGACACGTCCTCACTGAGCTAAGTACAGGTCACCTCTGAGCTAAGTACAGGTCACCTCTGAACAGTGTGTCTCCTTCGTTCCTCGACCTTGCTTGGTGTACCTGTTATGGTCTCAATGTAAGTTTTGTCTCCATTCTTTCATTCAAACCCCTCACTTAATACTGGGGTACCTGCTCCAGATGCCATGGCACCTCTGAGTGTTGTCCCTATATCGCGTTTCAGCATATTTACATCGTCTTCTAGGGCCCATATCTTGGCTTCTGCAGCTTCAGCTCATGACTCCCACTTCTATTTCTCTGTCTCCATCCTCTTCTCCATTCTCGTGGTAAGCTCATGTAGTTTGCTTTCCCATTCTTGGTCCCTCTTTTCCATAGCTTCTCCAGCCCATCTTCGTCTTGTTCTCGGAGTCTCCGACTTCCCCTCTGAGGTCTCATTTTCTATTTATATGTATGTGAGTGTATATGTGGGCATGTTTGTGAGTGTGTACGTGTGTATGTTTGTGAGTGTGTGTGTGCATACCTAGTAATATTTGCAGGGGTCGAGTCACAGCTCCTGGATTTGACTCACTACTAGGTCACTCTTCCTGCTCCATGAGCTTTATTATGTGTGCCTCTGTGAGTGTGTGTGTGTATGAGTGTGTGTGTGTGTTTGTGTGTGTACTCACCTAGTTGTAGTTGCAGTGGTCGAGTCATAGCTCCTGGTCCAGCCTCTTCACTGGCCGCTACTGGGTCACTCTCCCTGCGCCATGAGCCTTATCATACCTCTTCTTAAAGTCTCCTGCCTCCACTACATCGCTTCCCAAATTATTCCACTTCCTGACAACTCTGTGACTAAAGAAATACTTCCTATCATCCTGTTATTCATCTGAGTCTTCAACTTCCAAGTGTGACCCCTTGTTGCTGTGTCCCATCTTTGGAACATTCTGTCTCTGTCCACCTTGTCAATTCCTCTCATTATTTTATATATCGTTATCATGTCCCCCCTATCTCTCTTGTCTTCCAGTGTCGTCAGGTCGATTTCCTTTAACCTCTGCTCGTAGGACATGCCCCTTAGCTCAGGGACTAGTCTTGTTGTAAACCTTTGCACTTTCTCTAGTTTCTTTACGTGCTTGGCTATTGGAGTATGAAGCACCAAACTGGTGCTGCATACTTTCCACTGCCTGACAACTCTAAGGTTGAAGAAATTCTTTCTAACATCCCTATGACTTATTTGAGTTTTTGACTTTTATTTATGTCCCGTTATTCCTGTATCTTATCTTTCATATATTTCGGCCCTGTCCACCTTGTCAATTGCTCTCAGTATTTTATGTCGTTATTATGACCCGCTCTTCTCTCCCTCCTGTCCTCAAGTGTCTTCAGGTTGAGTTCTGTTAATCTCTCTGCACCTGACACACCTGTGGAAACTTGTGAGATTCACTACTCTGGCAATTACTGCTGACACAGGTAACATAAGATTACTTATCCTACCTTCATTCTCCACTCTTTACAAGGTATTCAAAACTTAGGACCACGTGATCACTAGCATCAAGGGGCCTTTCATATGTAATATATCCTATGTTTGAACTGTTCATGGTGAATACGAAGTCTAACCTTGCTGGAACATCATTTCTTCTCTCTTTCTGGTTGTATAACTAACATGTTAGAGCATGAAGTTTTCCTGTACAGTCTCCGCCATCTTAGCTCTCCATGTTACTAGCCTCCTTGTGGCTCTAGGTTTTCCCAGTCAATCTTGTGATTGAAATCCCTCCATGAGGAGTAACTTTGTCCTACCCATGTGGGCCCTTCTGGCTACTTCAACTAGTGTATTCACCATTACTCTATTGTCCTCATCCTACCATGAAGTCATCTGCTTCCCTTCTATCCAGTCATCCCACTTCTTCAAAACTCCACTGGTTTGTAATGACTAGTGCAAATCCTCCTTACCCTCTGCTCCCTCTGTGTATCTTCAGGATCTGATATTCATTTGGAAAGATCAAATTTGTTATCATAAGAACATAAGAATGGAGGAACACTGCAGAAGGCCTACTGGTCCATACAAGGCACGTCCTTATCAAAACCACCACTACCTAAGAATTTATTCCCGTACTCACGACACCAATCAAACCCAGCCCCTCCCACTCATATATTTGTCCAATCTCTTTTTAAAGCCACACAAGGTCCTAGCCTCTATCACCCTACTCGGAAGATTGTTCCACGCATCTACAACTCTGTTCGAAAACCAGTACTTGCCTATGTCCTTTCTAAATCTAAATTTATCCAGTTTAAATCCGTTATTTCTGGTTCTTACTTTGTTCGATATCCTCAGTATTTTATTAATATCTCCTTTGTTTATGCCCATCATCCACTTGTACACCTCGATGATATCTCCCCTCGTTCTACGTCTCTCCAGAGAGTGGAGATTCAATGCTCTAAGTCTATCTTTATACGGGAGATTTCTTATACTGTAAATCATTTTAGTCATTCTTCTTTGTATGTTCTCCAATGAATCTATATCCATTCTGTAATAAGAAGACCAAAACTGAGCTGCATAATCCAAATGAGGTCTCACTAGTGATGTATAGAGCTGTAAAATAACTTTTGGACTTCTGTTGCTTATACTTCTTGAAATAAATCCTAGTAATCTGTTAGCCTTATTGCGCACACTTAGGCACTGTTGTCTTGGCTTTAGATTCCTGCTTACCATGACTCCCAAGTCTTTTTCACATTCTGTGTGATCAAGCTCTACTTCACCTTCATCCCAAGGATCACTGTCTTTGTGAGCGGTTTGATGTCTGTAGATGCCTTAGTGATTCGTTCTTGCCACTCCTCAATCATATTTGTTATTCTATCTATGTTGATGTACCATACCTTCGGCTTCCTTTCCAGTACTGTATTTTGAGAGGAGGTAGGAGATGGTGCTGACTGGCAGTGTGGAAGACAGGGCGGGATATTATGAAAGGCTACTGTGATTGTGTTATTAGTGCTAGGGGAGGTGGGAACTGTGGAATGTGGTTTGTTTCTGGTTATTGTGTTTGGCTGATATGTGGTGATAAGGGTTTAATGATTTCTATGAGCTTTCCTGTCTGTCGATGCCTACCTTGTCTCTCTTTCCTTCCACTGGTGTCTACTTACTCTCACTCTTTGTTGTTCCCATTCTTTTCCTGTTCTGTTGTGGTCAAGGTACACTCTCTGTTATTCTCTGGAGTCCTTTAACAATGGTTTTTGTTGTGGTATCCTGTTCCATATCACTTCTGTCTTGAATGTCAATTTAACTGGGCGATTATTTTCCCTCTCAAATTCTTTGCTATTCTGTGATTTTTTTTAACTGGGTTGTGTCCTTCTCTCCTGTTATTGCGATGATGCTCTCAATCTCTTTTTTTCTCCAAATGTCTTCTTTCATTATAGGTCATCCATTCAGCCTCCTGAAGCCTATGAATAATTATTGACCTCTCCCTCTCTTCATCTTGTTTCTCTTCCCTCCATATCTCTGGATCCTATTAAAGCATCTCTTATGTTGTTTCTCTTATCTCCTGCACACTCTGGTACCCTGATATTATTTCTGCAAGAGACTTCTTAGATCCTTCCTTTTTCAGTCCTATCACTGTCCGCTGATGTTTCTGTTTCGGTCCTTGTCTTTACATCCTGCTTCAGCACTTCCAGTTCTTCCTCCAGACTCTGTTTCTTTGTCTTAGCAGCTACAGCTTGTAATTCTCATTTCGTACTCTCTTCAGATATATTCTCCACCATTGTATTGCAAATCCCATTCAGTCTTTTTTCCCGTTCTTCATCCATTTTGCTCTTCAGTCTTTCTGTCCATTCTTCCTTCTCAGACCAGCCATCCTCTGTTTCCTTGCCGCTGCCTTCTTCCTTTTGATATCCTATTTTTTTATCATGTTAGAATGCTCTAGTATCCTGCAGTTTGTAAACTTTGTGTATGGGTGTGTATATGTGTGTCTGTGTGTGTGTGTGTGTGTGTGTACTCACCTAATTGTGGTTGCAGGGGTCGATACTCAGCTCCTGGCCCCGCCTCTTCGCTGTCCGCTACTGGGTCTCTGCTCTCCCTGCTCCATGAGCTTTATCATACCTCGTCTTAAAACTATGTATGGTTCCTGCCTCCACTATATCTTTCTCTAGACTATTCCACTTCCTGACTACTCTGTGGCTGAAGAAATGCTTCCTAACATCCCTTTGACTCATCTGAGTCTTCAGCTTCCAGTTGTGTCCCCTTGTTTCTGTGTTCCCTCTCTGGAACATCCTGTCACTGTCTACCTTGTCGATTCCCCGCAGTATTTTGTATGTCGTTATCATGTCTCGTCTGACCCTTCTTTCCTCCAGTGTTGTTAGTCCTATTTCCCTCAACCTTTCTTCATAAGACAGACCCCTGAGTTGTGGAACTAACCTTGTCGCAAACCTTTGCACTTTCTCTAGTTTCTTTCTAGTCTCTTTACGTGTGTGTGTGTGTATGTGAGAGAGAGAGAGAGAGAGAGAGAGAGAGAGAGAGAGAGAGAGAGAGAGAGAGAGAGAGAGAGAGGAGAGAGAGGAGAGAGAGAGAGAAAGAGAGAGTAACCCCTTCACAATCATGAAGCAGAGTATTGATGTTGATATTTTTCAGCACACTTGTAATAATTTTAATATTTTGAGAAGTATCAGCTTGCATCGGCCATTTTATTTCACAGATACTGAAACATTAAAAATGGCTGATCACTGCAGATAACGATACTTTGACACATCCATACTCACAACATATTTGGGAAGTGTGACAATATTCACTATATACTTAACATCACAGCATATGCAGTCAGAGTTACAACATTTACAATGTACTTACTGACACAACAAATACAGAGTTAGAACATTTATAATGTACTTACTGTCACAACAAATACAGTCAGAGTGAGAACACTCGTAGTGTCTGAGGGGGTTAGTGCACATTCTCTTGTCCATGCAGATGCCCGGACATTCAGTAGTGTTGGTACATGTGGTCATGCGTGAAGTACAACACCTGCAGCCACTGTTACCACATACTCCCACATCACGCTCCTTACTCTCACATAAAGTCCGGCACACTCCATGCCCGTCATCACACAAAGTCTGAGCATTACACTCTGTTGAAGAACACACATGGAACATGTTGAACATTAAATATATGAATATGTTAAAGGTCTTATATAAAATATGTTGAAGAAAATACATGGAATAAGTTAGAATTGATGAGGGAAAAGGGTGAGTGGAGCACTTCGAGTCTGTGGAGACAAAGAACCTTGTCCATGGAAGTAAAGAGGGAATGTATGAGAGTATAGTTATACCAACGCTCTTATATGGGTGTGAAGCATGGGTGATGAATGTTGCAACGAGGAGAAGGCTGGAGGCAGTGGAGATGTCATGTCTGAGGTCAATGTGTGGTGTGAATATAATGCAGAGAATTCGGAGTTTGGAACTTAGGAGGAGGTGCGGGATTACCAAAACGATTGTTCAGAGAGCTGAGGAGGGGTTGTTGAGGTGGTTTGGACATGTAGAGAGAATGGAACGAGACAGAGTGACTTCGAGAGTGTATAAATCTGTAGTGGAGGGAAGGCGGGGTAGGGGTCGGCCTAGGAAAGGTTGGAGGAGGGGTAAAGGAAGTTTTGTGTGCGAGGGGCTTGGACTTCCAGCAAGCATGTGTGAGCGTATTTGATAGGAGTGAATGGAGGCATATGGTTTTAATACTTGACGTGCTGTTGGAGTGTGAGCAAAGTAACATTTATGAAGGGATTCAGGGAAACCGGCAGGCCGGACTTGAGTTCTGGAGATGGGAAGTACAGTGCCGGCACTCTGAAGGAGGGGTGTTAATGTTGCAGTTTTATAACTGTAGTGTAAAGCACCCTTCTGGCAAGACAGTGATGGAGTGAATGATGATGAAAGTTTTTCTTTTCGGGCCACCCTGCCTTGGTGGGAATCGGCCGATGTGTTAAAAAAAAAAAAAAAAAAAGTTGGAGAACAAATGCTGAACATATAAAAGAACACGTATATTAGCGCCGAGCTCCATGACTGTACTTTAGTTCCTTCAAGACTACGATGGTGTTCACCAGCTGCCAGGCTGTGGGACTGATTACCTCATCTTTTATATATAATTCTGCACTTTATGTCCTTTTATTGTATTGATAAAACCACTGACTGGCGACACGTCTACAAATAAAGATATTCAGATGTTGAACAATTGTCTAAGTCTACACGTGAAAAACTGTTGAAAAACACAAGAAAATATTATGGATGTGGAAAACTGTTGGATTTTTGGGAAACATCAATGCAACAACAACACGGAGTCTAATATCGATTCATAGCTACTGTGTTAACAAGATCAACACATACCTCTACATCCGTCTGTAAATAACTAGCTTTGGATCAGTGATATATTTTTGTTTTCATTTTTCATTTTTCTTAAGATAGGATAATTATAGTCATATATACGTATTTATTATTTACATTTCTTTCTATTAAAATAGTGTTAAATGCTCTTGTTATTATTGTCTTTTTCTATTATACTTTTCATAAGAAGATTGGCGACAACCTTCACACTCTTATCCATGTTTACTTTCAACTTTCTTCCTCTACACACCCTCCCAAACTCGTCCACTAACCTTTGCAATTTTTCTTTAGAATCTCCCAAAAGCACAGCATCATCAACAAAAAGTAACTGTGTCAACTCCCATTTTGTATTTGATTCCCCATAATTTATTCCCACCCCTATCCCCAACACCCTAGCATTTTTTTTTTTTTAATCTCATCTTTAAATATGTTAAACAACCATGGTGACACTACACATCTCCGTCTAAGGCCTACCTTTAGTGGGAGGAAATCTCCTTATCTCCTACACACCATAAATTGACCCTCACTATCCTCATAAAAACTCTTTACAACATTTAGTAACTTACTATTTATTCAGTTCTCTTGCAACATCTGCCACATTGCTTCCCAATCCACATATGCCTTTTCTAAGTCCATAAATATTGTTCACAAATATGTTTCAATGCTCTTGATCTACACGACCCCCCACCCATTTTAAAACTTCCTTGTTCATCTGCACTTTTGTTGTCTGTCTTACCTCTAATTTTTTCAATAATAACACTACCATACACTTCACCTGGTATACTCAGTAAATTATTCCCCTATAATGTTTACAATCTCTTTTGTCCCCCTTTTCTTTGTATAAAGGAACTTTACATGCTTTTAACATTTCTTTCATGATCCCGTCAGTTCAAGCTTTCATTATACATAATGATTCACCCACCTCCCCCACACTCACATCCTGCTCTTCTTCTCTCCTAAAAGATGTTATTCCTCCCTGGCCAGTGCATAAAGTTACTCCCTCCTTCTCTTCATCAACATTTAAAAGTTCCTCAAAATATTGTAACCATCTTCCCAATACCACCAGCTCCCCGTCTACTAACTCCCCTACTCTGGTTTTAATTGACAAATCCATTAGTTCCCTAGGCTTTTTTAAACTGTTTTCTCACTACAAATTGTTTTCTTATTCTCAGCAAAATTTCTTGACAGTGCCTCACCTACTCTATCATTTGCATTCTCTTACCATTCTTTTCACTTTTTTTTACTCTCCATATACACCTCTGCTTTGTAAAAACCTCTCATAAGCGACCATTTCTCTTTTATTGCACCCTTTACCTAATCATTCCACCACTCACTCCTCTTTCCTCCTGCATCCACCCTTCTACAGCCAGAAACTTCTGGCCTGCATTCTAGCACTGCCTTTTAATACTATCTCAACCTTCTTCAACCCTCCACTACCCATACTTGCACTAGCCAACCTTTTTGCCAGTAGTTGCTTATATCTCACCTAAACTTCAACCTCCTTTAATTTATAAACTTTTACCTCTTTTTTTTCTTTCTGTTGTTATTTTCCATTGACCCATCTACCCTTTGCTCTAACTGTAACTTCAACTAAATAATGATGCAATATTTATTTTGCCCTCTATACACATGCACATCCTGAAGCCTATCCATCAACTTTTATCCACCAATACATAATTAACAGACTATTTTCATTACGTGCTATATCATATCTTGTATACATATTTATCCTCTTCTTCATTAAATATGTATTACATATTACTAAACCTATTTCTATACATAGTTCAATTAAAGGCCCCCGATTTTCATTTACTCCTGCTACTCCCTCCACAACATTTTTACCCATGTTGGCATTTAGATCCCCAACCACAAGTACTCTCTCACTTATAAATTAGACACATATGCAACACTTGGGTATCTTTATTGAGGAAACGTTTCGCCACACAGTGGCTTCATCAGTCCAATACAAAGTAGAAAGGTGTAAGGAGAGGAGGAGTTTGAGGTAATCAGCCCCTCGGCCTGGAGTCGATGTGTTCAGTCCATCAATCTTGTTAGAAGTGCAGCACAAGGCCGTAGAGGTGGCTTATATGCTGTAATCAGGTGAGGTGAAGCAGGAGGAGGCGGGGTCATAGTGGTACCATCCACTATTCGAAGTAGGTCTTCGTCCAAAGGTTGGACAAGTGTTGAAGAATTCGTTTGTATCAAGATCCCAAGCTGTTGCTGTGTCAGACAGGATGTAGATGAATGGTTCAGAGAACCGACAAGTTATAAATTATAACTTGTCGGTTCTCTGAACCATTCATCTACGCTCTCTCACTTGGTTCAAAACACCGTACGCACTCACTCAACATATCCCAAAATCTTTCTCTCTCCTCTATACTTCTCTCTTCTCCAGGTGCATAAACATTTACTCTAACCTACTTTTCATATCCATCCCTTATTTTAGTCCATATAATCCTTGAATTTAAACATTTATATTCCCTCTTTTCCTGTCATAACTTATAAGAAAGAAGGAACACTGCAGCAGGCCTACTGGCCCATGCGAGGCAAGTTCAATTCTCCCACTGGCTTAAGCCAATGCCTTGACCTAGTCAGGTCAGTCACATTCACTTAAGAGAGAAGCACGGCATCTGACCTAGTAGCACAAGCTAGTCAGGTCCAACTCACACCCACTCATGTATTTATCCAACCTATTTTTAAACTACACAACGTCTTAGCTTCTATGACGGTACTCGGGAGTTTGTTCCACTCATCCACAACTTTATTACCAAACCAGTGCTTTCCAATATCCTTCCTGAATCTGAATTTTTCCAATTTAAAACCATTGCTGTGAGTCCTGTCTATGCTAGATATTTTTAGCACGCTATTTACATCCCATTTATTAATTCCTGTTTTCCATTTATACACCTCAATCATATCCCCCCTAATTCTACGCCTTTCTAGAGAGTGCAGATTTAAGGCCCTTAGTCTATCCTCATAGGGAAGATTTCTGAGACATCGGATCAAATTTGTCATCCTCCTCTGTACGTTGTCCAGAGCATTTATATCCATTCTGTAATACGGTGACCAGAACTGTGCAGCATAATCTAGATGAGGCCTAACCAAAGATATATAGAGTTGAAGAGAACCTGATGATTTATCTTATTTATACTTCTTCATATGAAACCAAGGATTCTGTTAGCTTTATTGCGAACACTTATGCACTGTTGTCATGGTTTCATAGAACTGCTAACCAGAACTCCTAAATCCTTTTCGCAATCCGTAATATTAAGATCTACATTATTTAATTTATATGTGGCATGGTTAGTTTCCTGTCCAACATTTAGAACTTTGCATTTGTCTTTATTAAACTGCATCTGCCACTTGTCCGACCACTGCATCAGACCATTCAAATCATCCTGGAGTGCTTTAATGTTCTCATTATAATGAATTGCATGGTATATTTTGGTATCATCAGCAAATTTGCTTATGTTGCTATTTATTCCCTCATTTATGTCGTTTATGTAAATTGTGAACAACAAGGAGCCCAACACTGACCCCTGTGGAAAACTGCCTGTGACGTGCCCCAATCTGATTTCTACCAATTTATGCAAACTCTCTGCTGCCTATTTGTCAACCATGCCTCTACCCAGTAAAAAATGTATCCTCCTATTCCGTGTACCTTAAGTTTCTTCAACAGCCTCTGATGTGGAACTCTATCGAAAGCCTTACTGAAGTCCATATACACAATATCATATTCAATATCATGATCTACCTCCTCAAATACCTTAGTGAAGAAAGTTAGTAAATTCGTAAGACAGGAACGCCCCTTAGTAAAACCGTGCTGGGATTCATTAATCAATGTATGCCTTTCAAGATAGCTACGAATTGCTTCAGCAATTATTGATTCCATAAATTTACCAACTATGGAGGTAAGGCTTATTGGTCTATAGTTCGAAGCTAAGGACCTGTCACCTGCCTTGTAAATAGGTATTACATTTGCCATTTTCCACTTGTATGGCACTATGCCAGTTTGTAGTGATATATTGAAAAGATTAGCCAAAGGTATGCTAAGTTCATCTTTACATTCCTTTAAAACCCTCGCAAACAGTTCATCAGGGCCTGGGGATTTGTTAGGTTTTAATTTTACTCTTTGTCTGAGGACCATGTCACTAGTTACCCCAATAGTGCATAGTTTATTATCGTCCTGTTCTACATAATTTATTGTTGCTGGAATTTCGCTAGTATCTTCCTGAGTAAAAACAGAGAGGAAGTAGGTATTGAAAAGTTCACACATTTCCTTATCACTGTCAGTGATCTGACCTGAGTTACTCTTAAGTGGGCCTATCTTGACTCTAATCTTACTTATGTATACCTGAAAGAACCCTTTGGGTTAGTCTTCGAATCCCTTGCGACATTGACCTCATAATCCCTTTTAGCATTTCTTATTCCTTTTTTATTTCTCTCTTTAACTGAATTTATTGATTTCTTAACTGCCCTTCCTCCCTTTTGATACGCCTATATATGCCTCTCTTTTGAGCAATGAGATGTTTTAATCTATTGTTTATCCATTTGGGATAATTTTTGTTAGATCTAATTTCCCTACTCGGAACAAAAGTTGTCTGGGCAGCTAGAACTATGCTCTGAAATACGTCATATTGGCAACCAGTCCCACCTAGCTGACCCATAGTCAGGTCATCCCAGTTTAGCCCACCCAGATAATTTCTGAGCCCAATGATGTTGGCCAAGCGAAAGTCTGGAACAGAGACTTGATTGAAGTTATCTGGGTAATTCCATGATATATTGAAACTAAGTGATTTGTGATCGCTTTTCCCAAGCTCATCATTAACCTCAAGATTATTAACAAGTGATTCTTTGTTGGCAAGAACCAAGTCAAGCAGGTTGTTTCCTCTAGTTGGTTCTGTCACAAACTGTTTTAAATAGCAGTCCTGAACCGTATCAAGAAAGTCTCTAGACTCAAGATTTCCTCTCACATTGTTCCAATCAATTTGTCTAAAGTTAAAATCTCCCATTATCCTTCAACATTATTGCTAATCCTTTTTTTGCACTATTACACCATGGACACACTTGTCGAAGGCTTTTGCAAAGTCTGTGTATACTACATCTGCATTCTGTTTGTCCTCTAGAAGACCCAAAACCTTGTTGGGAGAGGCAGGAGCAGCCTGCTCTAAACCCATGTTGCCCTGGGTTGTGTAATTGATGAGCATCTAGATGGGTGGCGATCTTGCTTCTTAGAACCCTTTCAATGATTTTTGATATGGGACGTTAGTGCTATCGGTCTGTAATTCTATGCAATTGCTTTGTGGAGTGGGGCTATGTCTGTTGTTTTTAGTGACTGGGATGATCCCTGTGTACATGCTTCCTCTCCATAAAATACTAAAGGCACATGAAAGGGGCTTCTTACAGTTCTTAATGAACACGGAGTTCCATGAGTTTAGTCCTTGGGAAGAGTGCCTGGCCATGTCGTTTCTTGCCTTTTGGAAGTCTTGTGGTGTTATGGTGATATCAGAGATTTTTTAATTGACCAAATTTTGAGTCTTGTTCACAAAAAAAAATTAGATTGTCTCACTAAACACTGAGTCATATTGGGACAATAGTATCTCACTCATTTCTTTGCTGTCGTCTGTGTAAGTCCCATCTCGTCTAAGCAAGTGTCCAATACTTGATGTCGTCTTCACACTAGATTTGGCATAATAAAAGAAACAGTTTGGGTTTCTTTCAGTTTCATTTATAGCTATAAGTTCTTCCTGCGTTTCTTGTCTCTCGTATGATTCTATAAGCTTAAGTTCGATATTTTCTATTTCTTCGATCGGAGATATAGAAGTTGGCCAATGTAATTCCTGTATTTATATCAGGAGAAAAGTTCATTCCATCAAATTACCGTCCAATAAGCCTGACGCCTTTACTAGGCTGATATTATTAGAAGGCATCTTAATGATCATAACTTGATTAAATAATATCGTCAAGGATTCACGACATGTCGTTCCTGACTGATAAAATTTACTATTATTCTCTAATAAAGTATTTGAGGCGGTGGATAATGATGAAGAATATGTTAATTTGGATTTCAGTAAGACCTTCCATAGAGTACCTAACGAAAGACTCTTTAAGAAAAGTCGCAGCTCATGGTATACGAGGTAAAGGTCTAACATGGCTCCAGACATTGCTGACCAATTGGAGGCGGAGAGTTTGCATGAATGGAGTCAAGTCACAATGAGAACCCATCACTGGTGGCGTTCAACAAGCACCAGTTTTGGGTTCAGTGTTGTTCATTATTTACATTAATGACCATGGTGAAGGAATAACGGGTGACGTGAGTAAATAATAGATTCCGAGAACACTCATGAACTTTAGCACGATTTAGACAAATGAATGTCATGATCGTAATCCTTGGGAATGAAAATAACCTTTGTAGTTATAAACTAGGTGATGTAAAGGTTAATCACATGGAACCTGAAAAGACTTCGATGTCATAGTAAGCAGAAATGTGAAGTCAAGACAACAGTGCCTAAGTGTGCGCAATAAGGTTAACAGATTACTTGGATTTATATAAAGAAGTATAAGTAAAAGAAGTCCAAAAGATATTTTACAGATCTATACCTCAACACTAAGGCCTCACTTAGATTATGCTGCTCAGTTTTGGTCTCCTTAATACAGAATGGATATAAATTCATTGTAAACATACAGAAAATAATGACTAAATTTGATCCACTGTATAAGGAATCTCCCATATGAAGACAGACAGAGCCTTGGATCTTCACGATATAAATAAAGTACTACAAATATCGAATCAAGTAAGAACCAGAAACATTGGATTTAAGTCAGTTATTTTTTATTCAGAAAGACCATAGGTAAGTATTGGTTTTCAAACAAAGTTGTCGATGCGTGGAACAATATTCCGAGGAGGATAATAGAGGTTAATACTGTGGAGAAAATTCTCTGGAAAGGGGTATCATCTCAGCCCTCTCAGCCCCTTTCAGCCCCTGAGGACTCAACTCTCCCGGAAGGGGCTAATGGAGATTTGCTTCTGCATAAAGAGTTTGATTGGAAGCATATGCGTCTACCAGCGTCATAGTCACGCCACCTCTTCATCAGTGTTCGTTGCAATACAAGTGGAACTGAACAGTGAAGTGTAACCGTGTGAGTGTTTGCAAATCCTGACTGAGTGGAGGACAGTTCAACATTCCCCGAAACACTCCAGCTTCAATCAAGACACTAATACCGGCCTAAAATGGTGCTATCAACACCATAGCTCAAGTTACACAAGCAAGGTAAGTCTTAATTCTCACCTGTAGAGCCTATTAAATACTGCAGTAGTTAGGCAGATACAAGGTGATTAAGGCTGTCTTATTCCAGACCGTGATACGAGGGCCATTGAACCCAACCAAGTGAGTACAACTCCACCAGGGATTTCGTTTCAGTGAAGTGCTGAAATATGCAGTCCTTTGGGGCAAATTTATAAACAACATTCATTCTTAAACAGCTCCGGGGATACTACGATTCACATCGAAGGGGCCGTTTTGGATGCAACTGCAAGACGCCGAATCAGCACTGAAGCTTAGTATATTTCATTTATGGTAATATTCCTCATAATACCATGGGTAGTTTTAAAGAGAATTGAACAAATAGATAAGTGAGAAGGGCTGGGTTTGACTAGTACCTGAAGTATTGAAGCTAATTCTTGGTAAGCTTTTTTAAAAGGCTGGACAAGTGGGTGGGTGGAATTGGTTGGTTTAGAGAAAAACTTGTATAGTTTGGGCCAGTAGACCTGTTGCAGTGTTACTCCATTCTTATGTTATGTGTGAGTTAGACCTCCCTGGCATGAACCAATAGGCCTACTGCAGTGCCTTTTCTTATGTTCTTATTGGTATGTCCTAATTCCACTAAATGACTGCCCACCTGTGATACTGTCATTAACTACCTCACGTCACCTGTCTGCAGTATATAAGCCTCTTACCAGTATATATTCTACACTTTTATCAGGAATGATGAAATAAACATGTCATGTCTAGGCTGGAGGACCACTTCAACTGACTGGCGATAAGTTTCAACAAAACCCAAGTGTTACACATGTTTCTTTTTCTCCAATATTTAGTATCTTATTCTCACAGCTACACAATATATAAGTGAACAATTTGTAGCTACTTACTGTCGCAACATACACAGTAATCCCCTGAACGATTTGTATCTTCTTACTGTCGCAATATACACAGTAATCCCTTGAACAATTTGTACCTACTTACTGTCGCAACATACACAGTAATCCCTTGAACAATTTGTACCTACTTACTGTCGCAACATACACAGTAATCCCCTGAACATGTGTGGTTGTTCAGAGTCTTGAAGCATAAATTGGCCTGGATGCAAATACCAGGGCAGTTGACTGTGTTGTGACAAACTGCCTTGCGCACTGTGCAGCACTTGCAGCCCGAGTTACCACAGCTTGCCTTAACCTCATGCTCAAGTGCCAGGCAGGTGTCTCGACACACTCCAGCACCATCATCACAGAAAGGCTGACCATTACACTCTGTTCAAGAACACAAACATATTATCTCTTGAAGAACACAAACATATTATCTGTTGAAGAAAACAAACATATTATCTGTTGAAGAACACAAACATATTATCTGTTGAAAAACACAAGCGATGTTTTGTTTAAGAACACTGCCACGTATTTGTTGTACTCTAACATACAATTGGGTGATACATTCTATGACACGTACTAACAATAGCACAAAATTGATGGTGCACTTTATGAGAGGGAAGGCGTTGTATTACTTACAAATGATGATATATACAACGATCCGAAAATAATAATAAGCTTAACCAGTTAGTGTACCACCTCAGAAATGTGCCACGTGACAGAGGTGGAAAATACAGTGGAACCCCGGTTAACGAAAAAAATTCATTGCAGAAGCCTGCTCAAGTGCCATTACCGAACGAATTTACTTCCTTAAGAAAAAATGTCATTTAGGTTAGTCTATTTCAGACCCCAAAAATACACTTCCACAAGCACTTACAATGTTATACTTACATAATTGCACGATTTCCGGGTGTTCGTTAACCGGGGTTCCACTGTATTAAGTAATATTCATTTAAAGAAAGTCTTTCTTCACAGGGACGATCATCTTCCTAAAATTCAATCAAGACGAAGGACTCAGTATATTCTTTTGCTTAAAAATAACGATATTTATCACATTTCTCAAAAAAACCCAAGAAGATTAATAATAACAATAATAATAATAATAATAATATTTATTTATTTCAACTACATGTAGGTAGTAGGTTGGTAGACAGCAACCACCCAGGACGGTACCACCGTCCTCCCAAGTGAATGTAAAAAGGAAGCCTGTTTTTGTTTTACATGATGGTAGGATTGCTGGTGTCTTTTTTCTGTCTCATAAACATGCAAGATTTCAGGTACGTCTTGCTACTTCTACTTACACTTAGGTCACACTACACATTCATGTACACGTTCATGTTTTCACACTCGTATGAGTTTTTCTTTGATTTTATCTGAATAGTTCTTGTTCTTATTACTTTTCCTTTCATATCCATGGGGAAGTGGAATAAGAATCTTTCCTCCGTTTGAATGTGCGTGATTGTTGTGCGAATGATAAGAAAGAGATGATTGTGGATGTTATGAATGAGAAGAAGCTGGATGTCCTGGCTTTAAGTGAGACAAAGCTGAAGGGGGTAGGAGAGTTTCAGTGGGGAGAAATAAATGGGATTAAGTCAGGGGTTTCAAACAGAGTTAGAGCTAAAGAAGGAGTAGCAATAATGTTGAAGGATAAGTTATGGCAGGAAAGAGGGAATATAAATGTGTAAATTCAATGATTATGTGTGTAAAATAAGGGTTGGATGTGTAAAGTGGGTTATAGTAAGTGTTTACACACCTGGAGAAGAGAGAAGTGTGGAGGAGAGAGAGAGATTTTGGGAAATGTTGAGTGAGTGCGTGGGGAGTTTTGAACCAAGTGAGAGAGTACTTGTGATTGGGGATCTCAATGCTAAAGTGGGTAAATATGTAGTGGAGAGAGTAGTAGGTAAATTTGGGGTGCCAGGGGTAAATGAAAATAGGGAGCCTTTAATTGAGCTATGTGTAGAAAGAGGTTTGGTAATAAGTAATACATATTTAATGAAAAAGAGGATAAATAAGTATACAAGGTATGATATAGCACATAATGAAAGTAGTTAGTTAGATTATGTATTGGTGGATAAAAGGCTTCTGGATGTACATGTTTTTAGAGGGGCAACGGATATATCGGATCATTATTTAGTTGTAGCTACAGTTAGAGTAAGAGGTAGATGGGACATAAGGAAAATAGCAACAGCAAATAAGAGAGAGGTAAAAGTGTATGAACTAAGAGAGTAGAAAGTTAGGGTGAGATATAAGCAACTTTTGGCAGAAAGGTGGGTAAATGCAAGTATGAGTAGGGAGGGGTTGAAGAGGGTTGGGGTTGTTTTAAAAATGCAGTATTAGAATGTGGGGCAGAAGTTTGTGGCTATAGGAAGGTGGGTGCAGGAGGAGAGAGGAGTGAGTGGTGGAATGATGAAGCAAAGGGTGTGATAAAAGAGAAAAAGGTAGCTTATGAGAGGTTTTTACAAAACAGAAGTGTTAATAGAAGAGCAGAGTATATGAAAAGTAAAAGAAAGGTGAAGAGAGCGGTGAGAGAGTACAAAAGGAGAGCAGATGAAAGAGTGGGAGAGGCTCTGTCAAGAAATTTTGCGGAAAATATGAGAAAGTTTAGGAATGAGATAAACAAGGTAAGAAAGCCTAGGGAACGAATGGATTTGTCAGTTAAAAAAGAGTAGGGGAATTAGTAGATGGGGAGCTGGAGGTATTGGGTAGATGGCGGGAATATTTTGAGGAACCTTTAAATGTCGATGAGGAAAGGTTGGCGGTAATTTCATACACTGGTCAGGGAGGTATAACATCTTTTAGGAGTGAAGAAGAGCAGGATGTGAGTGTGGGGGAGGTGCGTGAGGCATTACATAGAATGAAAGGGGGTAAAGCAGCAGGAACTGACGGGATCATGACAGAAATGTTAAAAGCAGGGGGGGATATAGTGCTGGAGTGGTTGGTATTTTTGTTTAATAAATGTATGAAAGAGGGGAAGGTACCTAGGGATTGGCAGAGAGCATGTATATTTCCTTTATATAAAGAGAAGGGTGACACAAAAGATTGTAAAAATTATAGGGAAAAAGTTTACTGAGTATACCAGGTAACGTGTACGGTAGGGTTATTATTGAAATAATTAGAGGTAAGACAGAGGGTAGGATCGCAGATGAGGAAGGAGGTTTTAGAGTGGGTAGGGGATGTGTAGATCAAGTGTTTACATTGAAGCATATGCGTGAACAGTACTTAAAGGTAGAGAAGTTTTCATTGCATTTTTGGATTTAGAAAAAGCATATAATAGAGTGGATAAGAGAGCAATGTTGCAGATGTTGCAAGTGTATAGAATAGGTAGTAAGTTACTGAATGCTGTAAAGAGTTTTTATGAGGATAGTGAGGCTCAGGTTAGGGTGTGTAGGAGAGAGGGAGATTACTTCCCGGTAAAAGTAGATCTTAGACAGGGATGTGTAATGTCACCATGATTGTTTAATATATTTATAGATGGGGTTGTAAAAGAAGTAAATGCTAGGGTGTTATATATAGGAGCTGGATTAAATTATGGAGAATCAAGTACAAAATGGGAGTTGACACAGTTACTTTTTGCTGATGATACTGTGCTTATTGGAGATTCTAAAGAAAAGTTGCAAAGGTTAGTGGACGAGTTTGGGAGTGTGTTTAAAGGTAGAAAGTTGAAAGTGAACAAAGATAAGAGTAAGGTGATGAGGGTATCAAACGATTTAGATAAAGAAAAATTGGATATCACATTGGAGAGGGGGATTATGGATGAAGTGAATGTTTTCAGATATTTGGGAGTTGACTTGTCAGCGGATGGATTTATGAAGGATGAGGTTAACCATAGAATTGATGGATGAAAAAAGGTGAGTGGTGCATTGAGGTATCTGTGGAGACAAAAAACGTTATCCATGGAGGCAAAAAAGGGAATGTATGAAAGTATAGTGGTACCAACACTCTTATATGGGTGTGAAGCATGGGTTGTAAATGCTGCAGCGAGGAGGAGGCTGGAGGCAGTGGAGATGTCCTGTCTAAGGGCAATGTGTGGTGCAAATATTATGTAGAAAATTCGGAATGTGGAAATTAGGAGGAGGTGTGGAGTTACTAAAAGTATTTGTCAGAGGGCTGAAGTGGGGTTGTTGTTGCGTATAAATCTGTAGGGAAAGGAAGGAGGGGTAGGGGTCGTCCTCGAAAGGTTGGAGGGACGGGGTAAAGGAGGTTTGTGGGCGAGGAGTTTAGACTTCCAGCAAGCATGTGTGAGCGTGTTAGATAGGAGTGAATGGAGACGAATGGTTTTTGGGACATGACGAGCTGTTGGAGTGTGAGCAGGGTAATATTTAGAGAGGGGAATCAGGAAAACCTGTTTTTTATTTAGCCGGACTTGAGTCATGGAAATAGGAAGTACAATACCTTCACTTTAAAGGAGGGGTCTGGGATAGTTACAGTTTGGAAGGACTATTCTAAACTGTAGTATCTGAGCGCCTCTGCAAAGACAGTGATTATGTATGAGTGTGGTGAAAGTGTTGAATGATGATGAAAGTATTTTATTTTTGGGGATTTTCTTTCTTTTTGGGTCACCCTGCCTCGGTGGGAGACGGCCGACTTGTTGAAAAAAAAAAAACGTGTACAAAGTATACACGTCTAGCTAACATCAATGGCATATATACTACTATATAGAAAGCCCCTTGTTATGCTGAGCATTTCGGGCAAATTAGGTCAGTTTTGTCCCAGGATGCGACCCACACCAGTCGACTAACACCCAGGTACTTATTATTACTGATAGGTGAACATAGACAACAGGTGTAAGGAAACACGCCCAGGGTTTCCACCCTTGACGAAATTGAATCATAAACGTCAGCGTGTGAATAGAGAGCTTTTACCACCTGGCCATTTATCTTATTGTTTCCCATTAAAGCGTTGTTGTGGGTATCCCACAATCCAGAGGAGATAATATCATTTTATTGAAATTATTATTAGAAGTTTAATAAAGTTCTGAAAGTGACAACCAAAGATGAACGTCTCATGAAATTAATTCTGGTTCATTCTCACCCATTATTAGTTGAATGCAATTAACATAATTGGCTGTCGGTTTAAACTGAAGCTTTGCTTAGGATTAGATAATTATGGAGAGACATAATGGGGATTGTGTCTTTCATTGGAAAGTTGTGCGTTTCAGAGACGTCAGAACTGCTGGCTGGCTAATATTACAAGGTGAGGTAGACAAGTTGACTTTGTGTAGCTTTACTGTGTTATTATGAAGCTGATATTCTCCATATGTTAACAAATTGAAGAAAATTGTATGGCGAAAATAAATCAAATCTATACGATTTGTCACGATACACAAGTAGTGAATAATATATCTCACAAATTCTGAGAAAATACTGTAAATTAGTTATGGAAAAATAATATTTTACAAATTTTTATTTACTGTGATTGCTCTTAGTCTTTGGTGTATCTATTAGTTATTGTACTACAGTGTAAAAGGTGAACATATAATATAATTATCATTGATTGGTACTTGATTATGTTATATGTAACAATGGGATGAATTACTTACTGTCGCAACAAATACAGTCACTGCCTGAACAATGGGAATTAATCAAAGGCTTTGTGCACTTCCTGGAGTCCATGCATATTCCTGGACACTGCACAGAGATGTTACATGTAACCTCACGCAGTGTGCAACATTTGCAACCAAAGACACTGCAGCCTCCCTCCATCTCCCGTTCATCACTATGGCACCATTCTCTGCACACACCATTACCATCATCACAGAAAGGCTGGGCATTACATTCTGTTGAATATAATATTCATACCATTAATGGTTTTATCAACATTTTAAATAAAAGTTTGTATAATTTAGATAAACTCTAATTCAATTTATATTACGACTGCTAAAAAATAAGGAACATCAGCAGAGTTATTGTCTAGTTTTTATATTGATTTTATTATTGAGAACTTTCTTCTAACAGTCTCGAGATGTTTCTGACACCCTCAGAACTCTCTTCTAACACTAGACAATTCTCTTCTAACACTAGACAATTCTCTTCTAACACTAGACAACTCTACACTGACTCCTTCACGAAGTCTAGTATATCTTTGCTATAGAAAAAAAAAATCCTCCAGGCAGTGTTATTATCAAAATGGCTTATCTTTCAACCTAAGACATGATCAAAGTTATACTTTGTGTTATTATCCAGTTCTTATGAAATACTCCAATGGTTAGACTATCAATCACTTTAAGTACTTCAGTTTTGCTTGTGCTCATTATGTAGTCATGTATCTCATTTCTGTATATTTCTCTCAACTCCTTAAAACTTCCTATCTTCTGTTTACTCTTTATTTTCTCATTACTTGTTATTCTGCGGGGAAGTAGATAATTGTTATCAGTTATTGTCTTTCAGTTCATCACTTTTCTTTGATAAGTCATTTGTGTTTGTGAACTAAATTCCTTGATTGTTTTCTTCGACTATACTCTATTTATTTCTCATCTTTGAGAAAAGAGATGAACAGGCTGGAGTTAATGTCTACTCGTTACAGGGTTAGGGTTATAGATAAAGAGATGTGGAAAGTGTAAAGGGTACTAGTGCTGTGGAAGTATAGGTGAACTTGTAGTTGGGTCTCCTAAGAGATGGTACTGGGTGAGCCCTGAGAGATTTCTTGAGGCTGGGATTTTTCCCCCTGTTGCCACTCCCTCGGCTTCTCTTTCCAGTATCTGATTCTATTCTATACATTAGTATTAGAGATCAGGAATACAAAAATTTCTGTTGACTGGATGGCTGACGGAGGTAGAAGGTGCTGGAAGCTTCTTTGATTTCCACAACCGATATAATCCCACTAATGATTAATATCCAGCTTGTGATCATCCGTAACTCTAAGTGCTCTAAGCCTTTCTGTGTATTGACGACAAAGCCTCGTTACAACAGGTCCAAGTAGTGGGACCTCAAAGCCTAGATACCTGTATCTGCTTACATATTATAGAAGAGACCCATCATGCAAATGGATCTGGCGAACTGTGCCTCTCTGTCGAGGAGGACGCCTATTGAGTATCTTTATTTTATCAGTAGAGATTATCAACCCCAGGTCCTGACACGAGGCTAGTACATGGTTAAGAATGTTTTGGGTGTTGGAGAATCCGGTGGTGTGAATCATTATATCATCAGCAAAACTAATCATATAATGATAGGGCTGGCTAGGCATAGCATTAAGTAAGGCATTAATTAGAATATTGAATAGAGTGGGACTGAGCACACCTCCCTGTGGGGTTCCTAATTCAGTCTTTAGTTATACTTCTATGCCCCTGGAACAACACAGAAGACTTTCTGTTGGACAGGTAGCCTTTAATCCAGCGGAGAGACCATCCTCCAACATCCATTCTGGCAAGTTCACTAATGATTACATGTCGGTTGGCAACATCAAAAGCAGATTTAAGGTCAAGGAAGGTAGTGTATGAGTTGTCAGTGTGGAGGGTGAGAAAGGTGGCTATGCAATGATGCACACTCCTTCCATGCAACCGGGTGGACAAAAATTGTTTGATTCTGTACATGAGACGATTAAGAATCATCCTCTCGAATGTTTTACATGAGCAGCTAGTAAGAGATATTGGGCGAAAAGAAGTTTGTTGATTGGGCTTAGGAATGAGAATGATGAGGCTGTTGGTCTAAGATTTAGGAGCTCCCCAGTTACATAGCTCATGTTGTATAATTCCAGTAAAGGATTACCTGGTACTCGACACAGCAATCTGAGTATGTTGTAAGTAATACCATCCTCACCAGGCGACGTGGAGTTGCCCTTAGTTAGTGCTGCATCAAGTTCAAAGTCAGTGAAAGGAATGTTACAGTCATCTTCCTTGCTGAGCATAAAACAAACAAGTCTCTCCCTTGCGTCATATTTGTCATTTAATTTCGCCTGTGTGGTACTGGGAAGATTTTCATAGCTAGATGTAGCAGACCAAGCAGTGACTAGCTCATTCGTTCTATGTAAGGGATGAGGGTGCGCGATCTGACCAGTTCTGTTACCCTTAATTCTATTTATGTCCCTCTATGCTCGGCTAAGTGGGGTGTGAGCATTGAGACCATTGACAAAATTGTTCCCAGTCAGTTTGCCGCAGCTCTGTCATACGCTCTCTGGCAGCAGCAAGGGCAGTTTGAAAGAGCTTCAGCATTCCAGGAGTACGATGTTTTCTATAGGCTAGGCCTAGTCTGCGAGCAGTACGTTTCAGTGTTCGAAGTTTAGGATCATTGTAATTAGTATGGTTTTTATGGGAGGTATGATTATTATGGAAGTTGGTTGGGTTTAGAGTTCCAGGAGGTTTCAGAGGCGGCTCTAAGTAGTTCTGAATACTGCTCACAATGTCATTGTTAAAGATCTCAACAGAGGAACACTCATAGGAATTATACCACTCAGTCACATGTGCAACAAAGTCATCATGTTGATCAGGGGGAACATTAAAATGTTTCCGTTTGAATATTCCACCAGGAAGGATAGTATTACCAATATCTAGTGAGGTTAGCCTTGGGAAATGGTCTGATGATATATCTGATACAATGGAAGACTCACAGCTGGCAGAAGTAATGTTGAAGCCAAGGCACAGATCAAGGACGCCTCCATAGATATGTGTGGGTTCAAGGTCACCTAGAATTTGCACATTATCATGACTATTTAACAGTGACAACAGTTGGTTACCATTACGATTACCAAACTGTGAGCTTCCAATGCTTTTGTGTCTTGCATTATAATCTCCAATGATAAGAGTAGGCTCAGACTGAGCACAAGTTGGGAGCTCCAAGTAATTGAACTTATCAGCAGGAGCATACAAGTTAAATATGTTGAGAGCAGAGTTCCCAATATAATTTGTAGGGAAATTGGAGTAAAATAAGAATATAAATGGACTGTATTAAGCTACTTAGCTTATTGACGAATCCACGTCTTCATAACTATCCCCGAAGTCGTTATAGAGGAGTCGTCTACTACAACCCTTCGGGCTGTCAGAAATAAGTAAGTGTAAATATTTGAATAATTGCCCCAGATGAGCATATAGTATTTTTCATTCAGTAAATGAATATTGAATAACTTACGGGTGTGGGCTAAAAAGCACTCCATTGACCGGGTGAATGATAAATCTGCGTAGAACATAAATCAGTTCCTAACTGCGCAGTCACTATTTGTATCGGATCCTTAATTGAAGATCGCTGAGGAATATCACACATCCTTGTCTGGTGGTGTTACACTCGCTATTGTTCTTCAATATTTGTCTGTTGCAGTAATGTCACTACAAGAAGCTGCGTACACTTCTCTGTAATATACCGCTAATTTGGATTGTCCTTTTTAGCACATAAACACGCAGGACATTGTTTTTTTTAGTTAACCCGGCGTTATGTTCCTTCTGTGATGGGATTAAATGCAATCTGATGCCTGCTCCTCCACTGGCCCCAGCTTGCCATGTATCGCTGACCTAATCACTATTTCCCAACTTGCTTAACACTGCAACAGTTTGCAACTCAAATGCTTGTTTTCTTTAAATATTTCGATCACTGAGAGTTCATGATTGTTCCACACGTGTATAAAGTGAAACAGGAATTTTCGGAATTATCAGGAAAGTGGTGGAGCACATAGAAAGGAACAAGCTTATCAACGACAGCCAGCACGGTTTCAGCGACGGAAAATCCTGTGTCACTAACCTACTGGAGTTCTATGACAGTGTGACAGCAGTAAGACAAGAGAGAGGGGCGGGTAGACTGCATTTTCTTGGACTGTAAGGCGTTTGACACTGTCCCACACAGAGATTAGTGCAAAAGCTGGAGGACCAGGCAGGGATAACAGGGAAGGCATATCAATGGATCAGGGAATACCTGTCAGGAAGACAACAGCGAGTCATTGTACGAGGTGTCAGAGTGGGCGTCTGTGATGAGCGGGGTTCCGCAGGATCAGTCCAAGGACCGGTGCTGTTCCTGGTATTAGTGAACGACATGACGCAAGGAATAGATACAGAGGTGTTCCTGTTTGCAGACGATGTGAAATTGAGGAGAAGAATTCAATCGGACGAGGACCAGGCAGAACTACAAGAGATCTGGACAGGCTGCAAGCCTGGTCCAGAAACTGGCTCCTGAGTTCAACCTCACCAAGTGCAAAGTCATAAAGATTGGAGAAAGGCAAAGAAGACTGCAGACGGAGTTCAGTCTAGGGGCCAGAGACTACAAACTTCACTCAAGGAAAAGGATATTGGGGTGATTATAACACCGGGCACATCTCCCGACGCGCCCATCAACCAAATAACTGCTGCAGCATACGGGCGCCTAGCAAACCTATGAACAGCATTCCGACATCTTAATAAGGAATCTTTCAGGACACTGAACACCGTGTACGTTAGGCCTATATTAGAGTACGAAGCACCAGTTTGGAACCCACACCTAGCCAAGCATGTAAGGAAACTAGAGAAAGTACAAGGGTTTGCAACAAGAATAGTCCCGGATCTATGTGAGTATGTCCTAGGAGGAGAGGTTAAGGAAAATCGACCTGACGACACTGGAGGACAGGAGATATAGGGAGGATATGATAACGACATATATAATACTGAGGGAATCGACAAGGTGGACAGAGACAAGATGTTCCAGAGATGGGACACAGCAACAAGTGGTCACAGTTCGAAGATGAAGACTCAGATGAGTCACAGGGATGTTAGGCAGAATTTTTCAGTCACAGAGTTGGAATATTCTGGGAAGTGATGTAGTGGAGGCAGGATCCATAAATGGCTTTAAGAAGAGGTATGACAAAGCTCATGGAGCAGGAAGAGTGACCTAGCAAAGACCAGTGAAGAGGCTGGGCCAGAAGCTATGAATTGACCCCTGCAACCACAACTAGGTGAGTACACACTCAGAGTATAGGCTAGGTGGTCGAAGACTGCAAATGTCACTCAAGGAAAAGGATCTTGGGGTGAGTATAATACCGAGCACATCTGAGGCGCAAATCAAGCAGATAACTGCTGCAGCATATGGGTGTTCCGATACCTCAGTAAGGAATCGTTCAAGACTCTGTGCACCGTGTACGTCAAGCCCATACTGGAGTATGCAGCACTAGTTTGGTCCCTACACCTGGTCAAGCATGTCAAAAAATTAGAGAAAGTGCAAAGGTTTGTAACAAGACTAGTTCCAGAGCTAAGGGTAATGTCCTATGAAGAAAGGTTATGGGAAATCGGCCAGACGACAATGGAGGACAGGAGGGTTAGGGGAGACTTGATAACGACATACAAAATACTGCGAGGAATTTACAAGGTAGACAGAGAGAACGATGTTCCAGAGATGGGACATAGAAACAAGGGGTCACAATAGGAAGTTGAAGACTCAAATGAGTCAAAGGGATGCTAGGAAGTATTTCTTTAGTCATACAGTTGTCAGAAAGTGGAATAGTCTGGCAAGTGATGTAGTGGAGGCAGGAACCATACATAGTTTTATGATGAGGTTTGATAAAACTCATGGAGCAGGGAGAGAGAGGACCCAGTAGCGATCAGTGAAGAGGCGGGGCCAGGAGCTGTGACTCGGCCCTGCAACCACAAATAGGTGTGTACAAACACACATTATTTTGGGTAGGGTAGGTAAAGAGAAACTCGAGGGTTACAGAAAGTGGAAAACAGAATAATAGGAAATATAATAGCCAGCCCTTAGCTACATCTACCGCATCTGCTAGGAAAATGATACGATGGAAAATGAAAACTTTCAAAATTACTGATGTCAAACCCATGATGATTCTCTTCAAATCGTTTGTTCTCTCTAGGCTGGAATACTACTGTACACTAACTGCCCCCTTCAAGGCTGGCGATATTGCTGACCTGGAGAGTGTACAAAGAACTTTCACAGCACACATGAGTACGATAAGGCACCTAAATTACTGGGAACGGTTGAAGGATTTTTATCTGTATTCCCTGGAGCGCAGGCGAGAGAGATACATGATAATATACACTGGAAAATCCTAGAGGGATTAGTACCAAACTTGCACGAGAGTCACTCAAAATGAAAGCAAAAGGCTCAGCTGGAGATGCAACATTCCCCAATGAAAAGCAGGGGAGCCACTGAGAGACAACACAATAAGTGTCTGGGGCCTAAGACTGTTCAACTGCACTCCCACCATATAAAGAAGATTACCAATAGACCCCTGGCTGCTTGAAGAAGGCACAGGACAGGCACCTAAAGTCAGTACGTGACCAACAGGGCTGTGGTTCGTACGTCACATTGCGTGCGGCCAGCAGTAAAAGCCTGGTTGATCAGACCTGATCCACAAGAGGCCTGGTCTCAGACCGAGCCGCGGGGGTGTTGATCCCCGCTTGTGAAGCTTTGAAAATATACTAAAGAAATATTTAGTGAGAATGGTTGAATCTGAGGACTGGTCTAACATGATTCACAACAGAAGGTGCATAGACCCCTGCAATTACATAAAAGGTTGAACAAAATGATATGAACACTTTGTTCTAAGACATTTTATTTTTAATACAAAGTTGGTCCTCCATTTGCAGTTTAAATACACCAGTTATCGAGAATTGATTCATATAGTATTTGAACAGTAGTTAAGGGCATTTTGAGCAATTCCAGAGCAAATCCTGCTCTAACTCATTGAAAATCCCAACTCACTGGGGGATGAAATTGTTTCTGACTTGCTGTTCGAATTGATCCAGCGATGGTGGGGAAACCCTCCAAGTGTTCGACTTCACTTCCATGTTCTTCATTCCAAATTAGAACAACTCAAGTGGGTGAATTGGTACATTATCGTCTCGGAATATACGGTATAAAGAAACCTGTAGCACATTTTAAAATTTAAATTTTTCAATCATTGGACAGTTGTTGCAGGGGTTCTGTTGTTTTGTCCAACCCCCTTTATAGGTAGTACATATAAAGTAACACATGAAACCATGTAAAACTTATGTGCTTCTAAGAACATTTCATTCACCAACTTACTGTTACAACAAACACAATCTGAGCCAGAGCAGAAATTGTTTGCTAAAGGGTAGAAGATCCTGGTATCTATACAGACGCCAGAACAGTTGGAAAAGCAGCACAGGTTGCCAGGCGAGTTGTGCAGCACTTGCAGTCTGAGTCATCCTCCTCCTGTCACTTCCGCTTTTCCCTTTCCCTCCATGACCGTCATCCCCCAGGACTCCCTGCACTCTGTTGGAGATACACACAAAACATGGCTCCTTTTATCACAGCAAAAAATGTTGAAATGAGCACTGATGGAAAAATATTCTCTATTAGATTATTTTTTTTTAATTTTATGGAGAACTTGCAGAACATTGTATGAACAATTCTTGATAGAAATACAGTATTCGCAGTGTATTGCAGAAAATACGTATAAAAAAACCCCAAAATAAGTCAGTTTACGGAATTTGATCTGAAACGGGGGGGGTTTTTGTGTTGGTAGCCGGACAGAAGATTGGCGAGGTGTGTTGAGTCATACTGGAAGCGCATCG
>WNWK01010714.1:57728-68770 GCA_009830355.1 Cherax destructor | reverse complement strand
CCTGACAAAGATGTTGCAATCCGTCTCATCAACATGTTCAATGACAATCTCTTTTCCCATTTTAGGGACATTTTAAAGAGATGCCAGACACAGAGCTCTCTGGAGAGATATTTAGTGCCACAGGTGTGCAGTGACTCTCAAGCTGGTCCTAGTGGGATTAAAAGACAAAGAAGGGAAGTGACCCCAGATGAGGACTTGGTACCTAGAGTCCTTATGGAGGGGGATTCCCCTTCCAAAAAATAGGGTCTCTTCCCTCTCCCCTCCTCCCTCTCTTCCATCCAGCAACATCAGACTTCAATAAAGGTAAGTGCCACATTGAGTTGATTCATTTGTGCATGTAAATCTATCTTTAAGGCCCCCCAAATTTTTTTTTTTCGAACTTCTGGGTTTCTGGAACGGATTAATTGAATTTCCATTATTTCTTATGGGAAAAATGGTTTTAGTTTTCGTCGGTTTTGGTTTTAGTCGATCCCTCTGGAATGGATTAAACACGAAAACCAAGGGTTGACTGTACATAAAATACTTACTTTAAAATACACCGCTTGTCGCCCTTCCCTGTACACAACTGTTGTGCAGAAACAGCAGAAAAGTGGGAAAATCACCAAATATAATGAACAATGGCTCATTTGAAAGCCAACAGAAATGTGGGACATGGAAAACAGGGCGCCAAATATGTGGGTCTCTCCTGTATCTTGACTGTACACTAGTGAGTTGGGAGCCATCACTCACATTGTGTTTACTCTCTACAGGGTGTGGATGTTCTGGAGATTATGCGCAACATTCATGTGTTTGTGCAGAACTATCTGTATAACCTGAACCAGCAGTTCTTCATGGAAGCTAGCAGCAACAATAAGCATCTCAACACTGTAACTATCAAGCATATTGCTAACTCTATCCGTACACATGGAGCTGGCATCATTAACACAACAGTAAGTTCATTTACCATGTCTTCTCTATTCTGCTGCTCTTTATTTGTTACTGATGCCCTCTGAACTGTTACATCCTCAACCATCCTTCACAGTGCTGGCACTGTACTTGTCACCTCTAGAACTGTAACATTCTCACCCATCCTTCACAGTGCTGGCACTGTACTTGTCACCTCTAGAACTGTAACATTCTCACCCATCCTTCACAGTGCTGGTACTGTACTTCTCACCTTTAGAACTGTAACATTCTCACCCATCCTTCACAATGCTGGCACTGTACCTCTCACCTCTAGAACTGTAACATTCTCACCCATCCTTCACAGTGCTGGCACTATACTTGTCACCTCTAGAACTGTAACATTCTCACCCATCCTTCACATTGCTGGTACTGTACTTCTCACCTCTAGAACTGTAACATTCTCACCCATCCTTCACAGTGCTGGTACTGTACTTCTCACCTCTAGAACTGTAACATTCTCACCCATCCTTCACAGTGCTGGCACTGTACTTCCCACCTCCAGAACTGTGACATCCTCAACCATCCTTCACAGTGTTGGCACTGTACTTCCCACCTCCAGAACTGTAACATCCTCAACCATCCTTCATAGTGCTGGCACTGTACTTCCCACCTCCAGAACTGTAACATCCTCAACCATCCTTCACAGTACTGGCACTGTACTTCCCACCTCAAGAACTATAACATCCTCAACCATCCTTCACAGTGCTGGCACTGTACTTCCCACCTCCAGAACTGTAAGATCCTCAACCATCCTTCACAGTACTTGCACGGTACTTCCCACCTCCAGAACTATAGCATCCTCAACCATCCTTCACAGTGCTGGCACTGTACTTACCTCTCCTAGAATTCACATTCCAGCTGACTGTTTCCCCTGAATCTTCTCATAAATATTACCTATAATTTCTTAGCTATGTGGTGTCTGAGGGTAATGTGTGGTGTGAATATTATGCAGAGAATTTATAATTTGGAGATAAGAGGTGTGAGGTTACACATGTATTGTCCAGAGGGCTGAGAAGGGGTTATTGAGGTGGTTTGAACATTTAGAGAGGATGGAACAAAATAGGATAACTTGAAAGGATGTATAAATCTGTAGTGGATGGAATACCGGGTAGGGTTCACCCTAGGAAAGGTTGGAGGGAGGGGGTAAAGGAGATTTTGTGTGTGAGGGGCTTGGACATCCAGCAGGCATGTATACATAGTGTCTTAACCCTTTGACTGTCGCAACCCCTAATCCTGAGGTGTCTCCTGTTGTCGCAAAATTTTCGAAAAAAACAAATTATTTTTTCTTATGAAATGATAGAGAATCTTTTCCCGATGGTAATGACACCAAAAGTATGAAATTTGATGGAAAACTTACGGAATTACGCTCTTACGAAGTTAGTGATCTCGGCGATATATACGCATCAGCAATTTCGCTGACTTTTAGCCCTATTTTCGGCCAACTCCATTGTTCCAGTCAACCAAACTCATAGCTATTTCTTTAGAACTCCATTTGTTCTATCGATTGAGTACAAAAAAACACCAATTTATCAAATTCAACTACCCAATAAAGTGGTGAGAAATTGGCAATTTGGCCAATTTCATGCAAAATAAAAAAGTTGTCAATTTCAAAATAGGGTCCAGAATAAACAATGCAGACATTCCTGGCACTAAAATAAGATGTTATCTGTTCATTAGTCATGTCTTAGGCCCCTCTTATATTACTCTTGCTTTCTATTTTGATTTTTTATTCACACAAAAAATAGAAGATTTACCATTATGCAGACTATTGCATTATTGTAAAAATGGTATAAATAATATCAGTGCCCTTGTGAAACAATATTAGACTCACCAATTGATGTGTATTGGATGCATGGCATGATTTATTTACTCTTGAACATTGGCAAAAATCGAACATTTCCCCTATTTTGAGCTCAATTTCAAGGTCGTTTTCATCATGAAACTAATCAAAATCATATCTATTTCTGTAGTATGTTTTCCATTCTATCAAATGAGACCACGAAAAAGAGAATACAACTATAAATACTATACGAAAATACACCTCAAAGTCGGCAATTTAATCCAAAAACACGGTCGGAGTTTTTTTTCTCTCATTATGCACTGTGTGCTGCAGGATTTTTTTTATATAGCGCACACTGACCACACAGACCCATTCTCTCATATGTGGGCCTACCAGCTTTCTCCCACTTGATTTGAAGCCGCTAGAATTTTTAAGTATATATACGTCCGAAACAGTGGCTCGTAAGACGTATATACAGTGGTCCCTCGGTTTTCGCTGAAAATTCGTTCCAGAATGCTGCTCAAGTGCCATTACCGAACGAATTTACTTTCTTAAGAAATAATGTCACGTAGGTTAGTCTATTTCAGACCCCCAAAAATACACTTGCAACAGCACTTACGAAAATATACTTACATAAATGTTCGAGTTTGGAGATGCACGAAAACTGACAGACCACTGTATATGACCAAAACAGTCAAAGGGTTAAATAGGAGTGAGTAGAAGCAAGTGGTTTGTAAGACTTGATGTGCTGTTGGAGTGTGAAGAAGGTAACATTTATAAACAGATTCAGGGAAACTAGTAAACCAAACTTGAAACCAGGAGGTGAGAAGTACTGTGTCCTGCACTCTGAAGGAGGGGGGTGGTGGTGGGAAGTAGAGTGCTTGCATTCCAAAGTAGGGGTGGTGGTGGGAAGTAGAGTGCCTGCAGTCTGAGGGAGGGTGGTGGTGGGAAGTAGAGTGCCTGCACTCTGAGGGAGGAATGGTTATAATGCAGCTTGGAGGGGGATTTGAATTGTTCTTTGTGACTCTGGCAAGACAGTGGTGGAGTGAATGATGGTGAAAATGTTTCTTCTTTTCCAGGTCACCCTGCCTCAGTGGAAGATGGCCAGTGTAGTAAAAAATAATTACCTATATTATTTTTAATTATTGAATTTTGCAAACAGCATTTATGTGTTCCTAAATAAGCTGGAAAACATTATAATTACAATGGGAATAAATCACATTTTATGGCTTTATTGTGTTAAACCAGGGAATGGGTGTGGTTTGAAGCTATGATGAGTGAGTGGTAAACCACTCCAGACCATTGTGTAAACCACTCTAGTGGCTTACACACTGCTCTGGAGGTTTATGACTCACCATGGGTTTAAACCCCCACCTGTTCCCTGGTTTGTTTGAAGTCGTGTTAATACGATGTTGGGAGTGTTTATTGTGTTATATTCCATGGTAAATATTATAGTTACTTCATGTGTGACAGTCCTGCTTTCAGTGCCACTTCTTTGATTTATTATATCAAACTGATTTATTTTACCAATATTTAGTGTTTCCATTTTGTACTTACCTTCCCTGCACACTCAGTTTTTCCATACAGTTTACTGCTCTGTCTTGAGTTTAATGTTTTCTTGTGAATATAATGTTGCAGTTTGCAATTATAATGTTTGTACATTAATGGCAAAGCAGATACAAATGCAAGTTTATTTCAAGCTGATATATTGTAGAGCATTTCAGGCAAACTTAAGCTATTGAATGAGTGATAGTGAATGTGTTTCCTTTGTTGGTCACCCAACTTTTGTGGGAAATGGTTAATGTAGTCAAAAAAGCAAACCAAAATTCTAATATTTTTTTATTAACACATCTGCCGTTTCCCACTGAGGCAGAGTGAACCAAAAAAGAAGAAACACTTCCATCATCACTCACTTCATCACTGTCTTGTCAGAGGTGTGCAGATGCCACAGCTTAAAAACCTGCAACATATCTCTACCCCTCCTTCAGAGAGCAGGCACTGTACTTCCCACCTCCAGGACTTATGTCAGGCTAACTAGTTTCCCTGAATCCCTTCATAAATGTTATTTTTATCACACTCCAACAGCACATCAAGTCATAAGAACCATTAGCCTCCACTCATACCTATCAAACACGCTCATGCCCCCTTGCTGGATGTCTAAGCCCCACACACATAAAACCTCCTTTACCCCCTCCTTCCAACCTTTCCACCCATCTGTTTGCAGGGTGAAAACATCCGCTACTTTAAATCTTATGGATGCTTTGGTGTAGACATCCCCTTCAATAAATCCACCACACCACAGCTCAATAAGAAATGCAAAGATAGGCTAAATGTTCTCAACACTGTTGATGGCTCCAACCCCATCTATGGTGTTAATGTGAGAATGGTGTACATAGCCTATGTTAGGTCCTTAACCCTTTGAGGGTTTTTGACGTACTAGTACGGCTTACACGCCAGGGCATTTGACGTACTAGTACGCCTAAATTCTAGCGCCCTCAAATCAAGCAGAAACAGGCTGGTAGGCCTAGATGTGAGAGAATGGGTCTGTGCGGTCAGTGTGCGCAGTATAAAAAAATCCGGCACCACACAGTGCATAATGAGGAAAAAAAAACTCGGACCGTATTTTCGGTTTAAAACAGCGACTTTGCAGTCTATTTTCGTATGGTATTTATGATTATATTCTCGTTTTCTTGGTCTCATTTGATAGAATGGAAGATATATTAGAGAAATAGAGATAATTTTGATTGGTTTCTCAATGACAAGTACCTAGAAATTGAGCGCAAAGTAGCGAAAATGTTCGATTTTTGGCGTTGTTCAAGAGTAAACAAATCACGCCATACGTACAATACACATCAACTGGCCACTCTAATATTCTTGCACAAGTGTGCTGATGTCATTTATACCGTTTTTACAATGATGCAGTAGTATACATAACAATAAATCTTCAATTTATTGTGAGAATAAAAATTCAAAATGGAAAGCAAAAGTAATGTAAGAGGGGCCTGGAGACGTGACTAATGGACAGATAAAATGTTATTCGAGTGCCAGGAATGTCTGTCTCGTTTATTCTGGACTCTATTTTGAAATTGGCATCTTTTGAAATTTTTGTGAAATTGGACAAATTACCAATTTCTGACCACCTTAGTGGGTAGTTGAAATCGGTAAATTGGCGGTTTCTTGTACTCAATCGATAGAAGAAATAGAGTTCTAGCGAAATAGCTATAATTTTAGTAGACTGAAACATTGGAATTTGCCGAAAATTGGGCTCAAAGTCGGCGAAATCGCCGATGTGTAAATAGCATCGATATCGCTTACTTTGCGAGAGCATAATTCCGTTAGTTTTCCATCAAATTTCATAATTTTGGTGGCGTTATGATCGGAAAAAGATTCTCTATCATTTCATAAGATAAAATATTTTTTTTTTTTTTCCGAAAATGTTTCGACCCTGAGAGAGAGTTAAGAATCGGGGTCTCGACCCTGAAAGGGTTAATTGATTATGCCGCCCCCATGTTGATATTAGCAAGGAAAAGTTCTTTCCAACCCTTGGAGTTAATGTAAAATGAAGCCCTCAGAATTATTCATGGCTGTCCTAAATCAACCAAAGTTCTTAACCCTTTGACTGTCGCAACCCTGAATCCTGAGTGCTCTCCTGTTGTCGCAAAATTTAAAAAAAATAAATAAATTATTTTTTCTTATGAAATGATAGAGAATCGCTTCCCGATGGTAAAGACACCAAAAGTTTGAAATTTGATTGAAAACTCACGGAATTACACTCTCGCGAAGTTAGTGATCTCAGCAATATATACGCATCGGCAATTTCGCCGACTTTGAGCCCTATTTTCGGTAAATTCCATTGTTCCAGTTGACCAAACTCATAGATATTTCTTTAGAACTCCATTTGTTCTATCGACTGAGTACAAGAAACCACTAATTTATCGATTTCAACTACCCAATAAAGTGATCAGAAATTGGCAATTTGGCCAATTTCATGCAAAATAAAAAAGTTGTCAATTTCAAAATAGGGTTTAGAATAAACAATGCAGACATTCCTGGCACTAAAATAAAATGTTATCTGTTCATTGGTCACGTCTTTAGGCCCTCTTATATTACTTTTGCTTTCTATTTTGATTTTTTATTCACATAAAAAATAGAAGATTTACCGTTATGCAGACTATTGCATTATTGTAAAAATGGTATAAATAATATCAGTGCACTTGTGAAAGAATATTAGACTCACCAATTGATGTGTATTGGACGCGTGGTGTGATTTGTTTACTCTTGAACATTTGCAAAAATCGAACATTTCTCCTACTTTGAGCTCAATTTCAAGGTCGTTTTCATCATAAAACTAATCAAAATCATCTATATTTCTGTAGCATGTTGTCCATTCTATCAAATGAGACCATAAAAAAGAGAATACAACCATAAATACTATACGAAAATACACCTCAAAGTCGGCGTTTTAATCCAAAAAAATGGTCGGAGTTTTTTTTTCTCATTATGTACTGTGTGCTGCAGGATTTTTTTTATACTGCGCACACTGACCACACAGACCTATTCTCTCATATGTGGGCGTACCAGCTTTCTCCCATTTGATTTGAAGCCGCTAGAATTTAGGCATATTGATACGTCCGAAACAGTGGCTCGTAAGACGTATATATACGACCGAAACAGTCAAAGGGTTAATATAAGGAAGCAGCCTAGTGTCTTTAGTATCAGTGATAGAATTGAGATTAACACTGTACTTGGTATTAGAATATTAAGAAATGAACCAGACACTGTCACTGTGAATCTTACTAAATGTTTAGAAGAAAATGCAAATCACTTGTAAAAGCAACTGTTCGGGAAGAAATTTCTCACCTAACTAGTTGTAATAATTTTTTTTTATTTTTATTATTAACACATCGGCCGATTCCCACCAAGGCAGGGTGGCCCGAAAAAGAAAAACTTTCATCATCATTCACTCCATCACTGTCTTGCCAGAGGGGTGCTTTACACTACAGTTATAAAACTGCAACATTAACACCCCTCCTTCAGAGTGCCGGCACTGTACTTCACATCTCCAGAACTCAAGTCCGGTTTCCCTGAATCCCTTCATAAATGTTACTTTGCTCACACTCCAACAGCACGTCAAGTATTAAAAACCATTTGTCTCCATTCACTCCTATCAAATACGCTCACACATGCTTGCTGGAAGTCCAAGCCCCTCGCACACAAAACTTCCTTTACCCCCTCCCTCCAACCTTTCCTAGGCCGACCCCTACCCCGCCTTCCCTCCACTACAGATTTATACACTCTCGAAGTCACTCTGTCTCATTCCATTCTCTCTACATGTCCAAACCACCTCAACAACCCCTCCTCAGCTCTCTGGATAATAGTTTTGGTAATCCCGCACCTCCTCCTAATTTCCAAACTCCGAATTCTCTGCATTATATTCACACCACACATTGACCTCAGACATGACATCTCCACTGCCTCCAGCCTTCTCCTCGTTGCAACATTCATCACCCATGCTTCACACCCATATAAGAGTGTTGGTATAACTATACTCTCATACATTCCCTCTTTACTTCCATGGACAAAGTTCTTTGTCTCCACAGACTCGAAGTGCTCCACTCACCCTTTTCCCTCATCAATTCTATGATTCACCTCATCCTTCATAGACCCATCTGCTGACATGTCCACTCCCAAATATCTGAATACATTCACCTCCTCCATACTCTCTCTCTCCAATCTGATATCCAATCTTTCGTCACCTATTCTTTTTGTTATCCTCATCACCTTACTCTTTCCTATATTCACTTTCAATTTTCTTCTTTTACACACCCTAGCAAATTCATCCACCAACCTCTGCAACTTCTCTTCAGAATCTCCCAAAAGCACAGTGTCATCAGCAAAAAGCAACTGTATATATATTTAAGATTGGATAACAGATTGGAGGGAGAGAGTATGGAGGAGGTGAATGTATTCAGATATTTAGGAGTGGATGTATCAACAGATGGGTCTATAAAAGATGAGGTGAATCATAGAATTACGAGGGAAAAAAGGTGAGTGGTGCACTGAGGAGTCTGCGGAGACAAAGAACTTTGTCCATGGAAGCAAAGAGGGAATGTATGAGAGTATAGTTATACCAATGCTCTTGTATGGGTGTGAAGCATGGGTGGTGAATGTTGCAACAAGGAGAAGGCTGGAGGCAGTGGAGATGTCATGTCTGAGGGCAATGTGTGGTGTGAATATAATGCAGAGAATCCATAGTTTGGAGATTAGGAGGAGGGGTTGTTGAGGTGGTTCGGACATTTAGAAAGGAAGAAACAAAGTAGAACGACTTCGAGAGTGTAGAGTAGGGCCCCACTTATACGGCAGGTTAGGTTCCAGGCTAGTGCCTTAAAGCAGACATCACCGAAAAGCAGAACGCCATTTTTTTCCACTTATAAATGCATATAAATGCCAGACAACAAGCTTACACTAACTTATATTAAGTTAGCAATAGCACTAGGCATTAACCCTTTCAGGGTTTCGGCCGTACTAGTACGGCCCCAGGGTTTTCCACGTACTAGTAAGCATAAATTCTAGCGGCTTCAAATTGAGGGGGAGAGAGCTGGTAGGCGTGCATGTGATAGATTGGGTCTATGTGATAAGTGTGCACAGTAGGAAAAAATCTATGCACCCGCATTGCATTATGGGAGTGGTAATTCAGTGCGCCTTTGTCACCAAGCCATGCAGTAAGGAATACCTCACTCCGGCAGTGTGAGTGGTAGGGAAGGCAGTGGGGTGGGTGGGGAAGACAGTGGGGGTGGGGAAGACAGTGGGGGTGGGGAAGACAGTGGGGGTGGGGAAGACAGTGGGGGTGGGGAAGACAGTGGGGGTGGGGAAGACAGTGGGGAAGGCTGGCTGGCTGGCTGGCAGGCAGGCAGGCGGCTGGCTGCCTGCCTGGCTGTCTGTCTGTTTGTTTGCCTGTCTGTCTGTCTGTCTGTCACACAAGTACACATAAATACAATTATGCATAGTGTAAATTACCTAGGATAACCCAAAAAATCCAGACTGGGAAATAATATGTATCAGGACTCAGATGTGAAGCAGTGACTACTATTTGCTCTCTCTGAGACAGAGAGACAAGTAGATAGACAGACAGACAGAGACAGAGAGACAAACAGATACAGACAGACAGATAAAACAGTGAAAACAAATAAAGCGAAGGCAGTGTACCCTCATCAAATGTCACCACTAATTAGTTTAGCGATAATAATAAGATAAGAGGACACTCACACAGTCTTACACCATGCTTCAATAATTATTATTATTATTATTATTATTATTATTATTATTATTATATTCTCCTATGTATCCTAGGTAATTTACACTATGTATAATTGTATTTATGTGTAATAATAATAATAATAATAATAATAATAATAATACTTTATTGAGACATGGTACAATGATACATGGTTGGGTAGACAAGATACATAGTTATTGATGAGATGTACATGCCAAAAGCCCCTAATATGCTGTGCATTGCGGGCATTCTTAGGACTGCTTAATTATAGACTACATGGTAAAAAGTTATGGTTGATAATTTATAAAATAAGTATAATTGCATATCTAAGTTATAAAGTTTGATTATAAGTTGAACATATCAATTAGTTGCAGCAATGCAACTAATTGAGTGAGATAACAATTTAAAACAAACTATGGTCATTATAATGTATATGTTATGGAAATAGTTAGCTTAGTATGTATTATTCATAACAGGTTTTTACATTTAAGTGATTAGTCAGGTTTTTACAGTAAGTGATTTTTCTACTTTGTTGAGAATGTTTGATATTGAGCACTTAGGTTTGGGTGAGAAGGTGGTTTTTTAGCATCGTTTTGAATTGGGGTAAAGGCAGGGTTTCTTTGGCTATGACAGGTAATGAATTCCAAATTTTCGTGCCTTTTATATGCATTGAGTTTTTACATAGTGTTAGATGGACACGGGGAACATCGAGGAGTGATCTGTGTCTAGTGTTATGGTCATGTGTCCTGTTAAAATTGGTAAGGAGAAGTTTGAGTGGTGGGTTAATATTTGCATAGAGTGTTCTATGTATGTAATAGGCACAGTAAAAAGTATGGATGTCTTGTATGGTGAGTAAGTTTAGGTTTTTGAATATTGGTGGAGTATGTTGTCTGGAGTGTGAATGTGTTATTATTCTAACTGCTGCTTTTTGTTGTGTTATTAGTGGTCTGAGATGAGTTATTGATGTAGAGCCCCATGTGCAGATTCCATAGGTGAGGTAGGGGTAAATGAGTGAGTGATATAGGGTAAGGAGAGCTGGTT